>JAIPMN010001833.1:3673-24830 GCA_020650975.1 Apostichopus californicus | reverse complement strand
CCCCCCCCCCCTTGAGCATATATTTTGTATTTTTTATGCTTTCGCTAAAAATTTATTTAAAAAATGCTTAGATGCAACTAACAAGGCCTGGGAAGTGCCATTTCCAGCGATCTGGGAGGAATTTTCGGTCAACATTTTCTTGTACGCTTCGCGCCAACTCATGCATGGCGCTAAGCTTAGATAGTTTGATACAGACCTCGCCCCTTCCTTGGCAAATTTCTCGCTACACCCCTCAACTTATCTCGATGATTTCAGATGGTAAGCCATTATTACTTGTCAATGATTTTCATGATGCAAATCGAATATGACAAACAAAATGATGTCATAACAAGGAGTTTAGACGTACATACACTGGTGTCTCGAACCTTAAACGATGGAAATAATCAAAGGCGTCACCGTGTGTAGATTGGGAGAGGATTGACCATTCAGGGAAAAGGGTCAAGATAGGCCAAAACATTTAAAGATGTAAAAGAAACTAAAATGGTTTGTAAAAAAAGTTACTAGGCTCATGTGCGTCATTTTAGAGGTGTGGGCTGTAGCATGTGCGAACTGGCCTACCAACTTACCGGTGCACCGCTGGGTCCGAGGAGCTTATTTTAAAGCGCCAATTGTATCTTTGTGTTTTAAAATGGCTACGGGAGGAAAATGCATATACATTAAAACGCCATACAGATTCGAGGGCTTGTCCCCCGAAGCCTCCGGGCCAGTATGGGATGTGAAATTAAATTCAGATAAATTGAATTCCTCTTTCTCGTATGCATTTTAGTGTTTAAAACTCACGAGAGAACAAAAACATAGGCCTACCTAAAAACGCCATATCTTCATTGGCTTATCAAAGCCGCCAGCTGACCGAAGTCAGTCTCTTACATTCATATCTTACGTCCATGATTATTAATTGTCAACAACTCTGGTACTGGACGACATACATTAATCTTACATGCACGGAGTGACTCGCGAACTGGGGACCTTATGATTGGAAGGCACCGGCGTCAACCACTGACCTAACACTCCTTTAAATGGAGGGTGCTTACATGATGCAAACATGTGCCACTTTTAAAGCAAGGTTAAAGTATTTTTTTCTGTATATGTTGTACCACATATATGCAAATTTACTGTTCGTATTTTTTGTTTGTAATATTTTATCTGTCAGTGGGGGGGGGGTGGGGTGGGGCATCAGCCTCTGATTTTGTGAGGGGTTCAAGTTCACCATGCACATACGTGGTTGCACCCCTGCCCTTCCCTCTGTCTCGATTTGGATTATTTGAGGGAAGGCATTACGCCCAACAGAAAATAAATAAAACTCAGTTAGACGTCAAATGGTGCATAAGACCCATATTTGTGGTCTTATTCGATCCCCGGCTGAATGCAAGACAAAAATTCCTTAACCCCCGCCCTCGACTGAACCATGTCCCACTCCCCTGACTGACGATGGGAGCGGGACCATCACGGCCCCGTCCCGTGTTCCCCTTTGCGCACGCCTCTGCTTCCGGATATTAGGCATGCGCACTGTATCACAGTCCCGGGCCCTTTAGTTATCAGTTACCGCCTAATAACAAGACCCGTGTTAGATCGCATAAAGGGGAGTCTACTTTGCGTGTCAAGCTATAGCTGATATTGTAAAGCCCTACTGCAATGACACCCTGACCTCCAAATATATTAGGAAGTTCTCGGTCTCGCATGTTATTCAAGGATTACTGCTTTGTATCAACCGAATAAGGTAGTACACTCTATCAGCACGCTAACATTTATAACAGTTCGTCCAATAGGTTGTATAATGATTGGTGAGATACAGAGACAAATTCATTTTCGCAACTAGAAGCAATTTCTTCTTTTAAATCAAAATTTGCACAAGAGCCCTAGAGATACGTTTTCCTTCTTTGTTGGACTGACTATCATAATTCGGTGACCGATTGACCGATACTTTTGAATTCATCGATTACTACAGTATATACAGTGCACTTCCTTGAGGTTAGTCAAATCACTGACGTCACCGACAGGCCTGTTCTGAGTTTGCGCATTGTAGGTTCAATAGTCGTTCATTGTTGTAAGCGGGCATCCAGTTACAGAATACTACTACTACGAGTACAAGCTACACAAACTTAATGTGTAGCATCTGTGTACAAATGTAACTAACCACTATTGTACTATTGTAGAACTACTGTGCGCGTTTCAAGAATAGCTACTACTTTCATCTTCTTCGCTCTTTCTAAAATCACGCGGAAATAGGTTAAAAGTTATTGGAATGGAAGGAGAAAAATATATTGCGTTAATATTAGAAGTTATCGACTCTTTGCGGCGTCGGAAAGCGCGACCAGATTCGGAGCGAATTTGCCACATGGTGAACCGTCGATTCGGAATTCCATTCAAAGATGTTGAACGCGAGTTAGAACGCATGGTCGAAACACAACATGTTATCAAAGTAGTGTATAAGGGCAATACTAGTTACAGGAATGCTTCTAAATGGAATAAAAGCCATTTGAGTGGTAACATTTTGAACTCGGATTCGGATACTCGTACAATCCTAAAAGCTGTCAGCCGCATCTCAGATTCGAAAGAGGAAAACCGAGATGGCAGCGGTGCTACTCGCCAAGAGATTGAAAAGTTTGTAAAAACGGATGATCCCGAGACAACCTTGAAAGAGAACCGTTTAGATGCAGCATTGCATCGTGAAGTTGATGCCGGTCACTTGGTTTTAACAGCATCAGGCGTTTATGCTGTTCCAAGGGTCAACTCGAAAGACGCTGCCCAAATGTCAAAAAAGTTGCGCCCTTTGAAACGAAAGGTAAACAAAATCGGTGGCCCACTATATCGGCCATGATAATCATCAAGATCAGTTTTCGGGTTTTTGCAGTGTATCGTCCTTGTTGATTAATTTTTACGAGAACCTGACTCGCGTAAACAAGTGCGCATAATGATTCGTCCTATTTCAGTTCCAACGTTGCGTGCCATACTAGCCTACCTAATTTAAGATATCTTCGTCAATTCTTTACCAAATTAACCTAGCCTAGGCTAATTACATGGGAAACCTAGGCTACGTTGGCTAAGGTAGTTACACCAATATTATGTATTTTAATGGTTCCGGGAAATGGTACACACAATCGTTACTTTGGGTCAATGTTTGTAATAAATCGACTCACCGCTTTGATCACCATTTTGCTAAATCATAAGAGCTACTGTACCCTTACTAGTTTAGTTACACCCTAGATTAGGCTGCCATTTTAACATTTAGCTTAAGTTGTTTATTTTAAAATTTAACAAAATCTGATTCGGCCAACTTCCTTTCGTGTATGAAAAAGAAGTCATTTAAACTAGAACCGTTGGGGTTTGTTGGATGTTTATTTTACTGGCAATGGAAATCCTTTCAAAACCATGCACGTAAAGACTATTATGAAGGATTTGTTAGACAGAGGCTAGGCCTAGTCCTAATTAGTTGTTTACCAGACGTTACCTTGTTTTAACTACGGTAAATGTTTGTGGGTTAGCTTTGTGTGCTGTACTGTGAATGTGAAATGAGGAGTTGCAGTAGGCTTATTGAACTTTTAGCAAAGATTAATGTTCCATACATAAAGGGTGTGAAAACTCGCGCAAAAAGAAACGTCTAATGCCGGTAATCTTACCTAGTTTCGAATGAGGTGTAACAGAACTGTTAGACACCACCATCGATCGCAGAAAATACACACACACAACTTGCTACCGTCGGTAATTAGACACTTGTGTTTAGTCAGTACATACAGCTGCGGTCAATACCCACAGCACTGTGTACAAACAATACAGCGATGGACATCTCAGGTCCAGCTTAAGATAACAAGGTATCACGTTTCATTACTGTACTGTCTGCATTTTGTAGCGACACGAACAAAACGTCACTTGCAAGCAACGGAAAGTTAACTTTTTCAGATGGCCGCACGCGGTTTGGGGGGAGTCTTCAATGCCTTTAACTCTGTCATATCAGGTGTTACATTGTAGCTGTATAAATAGACCCCTGTCCCAGTCGGTTTAGTGGAAGCTAGTATTATTACTAAAGCGTAGGCTAAGTGGACCATGTTATTACCAAGTGTACAGATACATGTGGAAACAATAATGAAACTAGGCCTATAGCACTGTAGGATTTAAGAAGTTTCATCAAATTAATGTACAGGAAATACTTTCAATGTACTCTTCAGACTTAATTTTTTTAACCATCATTGACAGTGCATCTAGCCATTAATTCTTTGTGTACACAGAATGTCATAAAGAAAGTAGAGCTTTGCATTTTTCCTATCATTCAAATCAGAATCACATTTGCACAAGAGACTTGTACCTACAGTTACCTGACAGTCCACTTATTTGTGAAGTGGCATGGACATACAGTATGTTACTGCAATAACTTTGATGATTTATGTAACAAGACATTAATTAATATCAGTAATTTTTTAAGCTAACCCCTGTCCCCAACACACAGAAATTAATGTGAACCACAACAATAAAAAAGGAAAGAAGAACATATGGGGCTTACTTTAGTAGAGGCGGTGGCAAAAAAGTAGATTGTCAGTAATATAATCCATGCTACTGAGCAATTTTTTCAACTTATTTTCAAAACATTCTAAATTTTTGTTAGTTTGTGATGATCCTCTTTGTTACCATCCTCATTGTGATACCAGAGAGGGGTTTTTAATGAGTACCTAACAGAAACAGAAACACCACTAAAAGCTTTATTAATTTTGAAAGTATACTTAATTGTCTTCTATAGTATGTTGTGTGTAGAAGAACGTACGTACAGTACTTTAACAAATGGCACAAAATGGGAAATAATTTTTAATGGATGATGGGGTTGAGATAATTACTTACTATACAAAAACTTAACAGTCCTGAGCTAGTATTTAAAACCTGTCATAGCAACCCCTGTTAGCCTGTAGTAAAATGCCAATTAGATTTAAAGGATATCAATATTGTCATCAAATATGCTAGAAAAGTCAGATAATGCTCACCCATCCAGAAATTTCACACATTTGTTGTAGCATTTTAGGGCCTCTCTAAGTAGTGACTCGCACTGAGAAATTCAATGCCTCAATAGGAAGGGTGTTTCAAAATTGTGAATAGACGCTACTTGTTGAATTTAATTGAAATATTTAACTGACATTTCCATTTCTCTGGAACAAATCATTAATTTGGTTTCATAGATTTAAACCTTTGATTTGTTGTCTTCTTCAGAGAATTAAGAAGAATCATGGACCTGATTTTGAACATGAACCCCTCACTAAGCTGTCGCCGGGAGATCAGAGATGTGATTACTGCAGCCTACCAGCCAGTCGCAACAAATATGGAGAAGCCGAGGAACTCCTCTTCTGCAAGGATTGCAGTCTGAAAGGTTTCCATTGCTTACAGTGTATCAAATTTAATAGCACACAGTAGTCATTTTCGTGACGATTATCCTTCATGACCAAATATCACAAGTGAATTGTTTGTAAAAACAATCCAGTATACTATTGTTAAAGGCATTGAAGACTCGCGCACAAAGAAAACGTCTGATGCTGGTAATCTGACCTAGTTTCGATCCCAGAAAATACACACACTGCTTGCTACCATCGGTCATTAGACACTAGTGTACAGTCAATACATGCAGCTACGGTCAATACCCACAACACAGTATACAGCAATGGACATCTCAGGTCTAGATAAAAGATAACAAGGTATCACGTTTCATTACTGTCTGCATTTTGTAGCGACAAGAAAAACTTAAAGTTAACTTTTCCCGAGGGCGGCATGTGGTTTGGGGCGAGTCTTCAATGCCTTTAAGTAATATTTAATAAGTAGAAGAAAAAAAAAACAAGACATGGTAAGGTAAAAACAGTTTGCTCCCAGTGAACAGTATGCATGGCTATGGATAGCTCGTTCCTGTTTCAACTTACTCAAATAGATGTATATATTATATTTTAATTTACAGTCTAAATAAAAAGTAACTTCATGCTAAATTGTCTGCACATTTCTGAAATATGTTTATGCATAGTAATATTTAACTAACTTTAGGTTTCTTGTGCAAATGTTTGCTGATAATGTAAAACCAGGAACAGATTATCTCCACCAAATAGATTTACGGTAGAACTAGTACAATTTCCATATATCCACTACTGTACCTGTACATGGTATGGCATAGTACAGTCTGTCTATATGTATTTGCTGCTGAATCAATAATGTATGACAAGAAATTACATTTAAGCTTCTTATCCTGTAAGTGATACAAAAAATGAGCTTTTCAACATTAAAGTTGCAAGGAATTGCTGTGCACAGTGTGTACAGTGTGTATTTTTTAAGGTCATGAATGTATCTTATTATTATTATTTTTTTCTATCACCAGTTCACCCATCTTGTATGAACTACTCCATCAGTTTGGCAGAGCGATCCAGACTGTCGCCATGGCAATGTATAGACTGCAAGACTTGCCATGTATGCAGTGATTCAGGCGATGCAGTGAGTATATACACTTACTTAACAGTATAGAGTCAGTATTGTGCATTAATTGGTTATTCTCCCACATTCATGAACCCTGTCATTTAAGTTTTGAGTACAGTAAGTACAATCAGTGTATGACAAAGTATATAATATATTCAGTTGAGAAAGCAGCGAGAATTTTACAATGTATCATGTTTACAAACGGATTGTTGAATTTTACAGTAACACCTGCATCTCGTCACCGATATCCTGTGCAGAATATCTTCCTAGTCAGGAACATTATATACTTTATTGTGTTTACAACTTTGTGAGGAAATGCACATGGGGGGTGGGGAGGGATGTGGGGATTAGGGGAGGGAGGCCTAACCCATCTCTAATGGTTTTAAGTGAGTGCAACAATGTGGATGAAAGATGCAGAAGAAGAGAAAAAATGATTCTTGGAATTTCATAGTCAAACGACAATTACTTTTTCAAAAAATGTTTTGATTAACTTTATGCAAATCAGTGCCTAGAATGACTGCTCTACACAAAAAACTATTGTTGACAAATATTGTATTGTACTATGTGAATGGTGAATAATATAACATGAATGGATTGGGTTGGAGGGCAGGGGGGGGGGGGTTGGCAGGTGAGGGTGAAGTACTTTTTATGCAAGTAAAGAAAGGTGATGATTTGACATACTTTTCCTTCAAACTTTCCAGCCAGGTATGAAAGTGAGAGAGAGAACTCTAGGAAGCAGAGTAATTGCACACGATCATTGTACTAAAATTTTTAATTGACTTTTGAATGGAAAGTGTGGATGCATCTAATCTTTTGATAGTGTCCATAAATTTTGAAGAATTTATTAGCTAGATGTAAATGTGTTTACAACTTTATTAATGTAGTAAAAGACAGCAGCTTCATGGTCGCAGCCTCACAGGCAATACAATCGAAACACACTGGTGCATTTGACAGGAAATTTACAAATGTGCTATGGTAGCCATAGAAGTCATATTTCCAACTGTTACAATTTTTGTAGAAAAGGCCATATATAGCCGTTGAAGTCATATTTCTAACTGTTACAAATTTATGTAGAAAAATTGCAAAATCATTCAAAGTAAACATTCTTAAGTAAGTTTGTGGTGAGTGAAACAGTCCCAGCATAAATGGATGAATACCCTCTATTACTAAGACTCCTCAACAAAATAGGCTCACATCACATGAGAGACAAGTGAATGTACCAATGAATGACACAGCACTGGGCTACCATCCAGACTTCAAAATTGTATGAATATAATATCATCTCAAATGGGGTCAATCAAGACAAAAGATGGTTCTGTAGGCTCGTTAACTTGTACATTATTTGGGAAGTGCTAAGTCTTATACTCAGATAACTAAACTTTTGATGTTTCCTTGATTTTGTTATTCTGTTTCTTTTTGGTGAGATTTTGTTGGCTGTGTTTGTAGAGTAAAGGTACAGTAGGCCCTTCTCCTCATGGTGAGAGCCCTCCTCCTTTGTGTACTAAATTTCACCATGACATGTTAGTATATAAAAATTGGCACATAATTTATATCCAGTGCTGTATTTGTCAGTATTACTGTTAAGTTAACACTGTGTTCATGTTGAGGTCATACAGTAGGTCATTTGATTTTTAATTTATTAATGTATTCATAGCAGAAATTCATGAAGGAACATGTGATATGCACTGACCTCCATTTATCTTTTCTTTGGGTTTTCAAAAAATTTCACAAATACTATAGACCTAGATATTCTTGTAAAACTTAAGAAATGTTGTGTAGCAGGATATGATAAAAGAGGGTAAGGATGTAGTACAAAATGGATCTTTAGTTAGTCCTTGAACTTTGTTGCTGAAGGAGTGGTGGGGGCAGGGGGGGTAGGTTTACATACAAATGGGTGCAATCAAACGAAGGTAAAATTGTCAGTTTTTTTATTTTTTTTATATATGATGAAAAATCTTTGAAGAACTTAGTTAGGTCACCCCCTGTTTTGCTCATGCATATTCATATCACTATGTTGCATGACACTGGAAAGATTTACTCCACACAGGCCAGACAGTTCAAAGCTCAAGCTGTATGCAGTCAGAAGGATCCGAGACGACCAGGGTTAGCCCAAGTCCCAGAGGTAGTTTATAGTGTGCAAATGTTTATCAATCATGTAAAGCCTACATACCTTAGCCTACCACACGCTATAGTATGTAGCCAAATACCAAAGATTTCCAGCTGCCTTTACATTTAAACAAATTAACAGATCTTTTATATTAATACCTTGTACCCTTCAGTAGTCTCCTCATTGAAAACTTATCATTTTCAGACCTCCCTCTTTCTACTAACTTCTCCGAACTGTAACAACTTTAATACACCATATTTCATTTTCGTCATTTATTATTTCACGAGTCAAATGCAAAGTGATGTCGGCGGTAGGGTTCATTCTGGAAAAGGGTGGAGGAGGGTTATAGGTTAATAAAGTAATCAAGTGTTACAACAAATCATGTTTGCTTCAATGTTTGGAAATAACACAAGTTGTACCTTGCGGTCGTTTCGTGTACGTTTTATGTTGCAAATGAGAGTTGAACAGAACAGGGGCAAGGGAGGAGCCAGGTTTGGGGAAGGGGTGGGGGGCTTGGGGATGGGGCTGACAATTTATTCCGAAAAAACTGATATGCAAGTGACATGAAGGCCTACAGAAATGCCATATTTGGAGCATGGATGCAAATATACCAGTTCTGACAATTTTAAATTATGTAAATTAGGCAAGCCTATATCCAGTATAAATGAATGGTCAATTGATTTAAGGCTAGAGTCGCACGCATACAGTGTACATAAATTATTATAAATTATTAAACAAGCAATTTTAATAGTTTGTTTAAATAATGAGGCAACAGAACATGAAGCAATTTTAAAGCAATTTGTTTAGTTGTTGAGAATGATATCTTTCTCGAAACACAGAGGAATCAAGAAAAGTGTGGCTCACTATTTACAGTAACTATGTGTAGTAACTCGAATACTTGAGACAAAATGCCTGATACATCCATGTCAAGGCAATTCAAACAATTCTCCTTTGGAAAATTAATATATCAACACTTGATAAGCATATGGTCATAACAATATTAAATTCATCAAACATAACTAGAAGGCAGACATCCAATTGAAACTCTCAAAATGTTGCTGACTTCTTGATCCTTAAATTAGACGGTTGAAATTGAGTGGGAGGGGTGTGGGGGGTGTGGGTGGGTGGCAGAGGGTGGAATAAGTGCACTCTATGATATGGTAATCAAGCAAGGGGTGGATTTGCCATTAGTTTGGAGTTTGGAGGTTTTGCATCTACAATCAAGATTATATTAATTATTGCAACATCACTAGTAAGTCATTGAACTAATCATGTTTCCTTTTTGTCATGTCATCGTTCAAAAATGGAAGCCAGTCTTTCTATGAAATGATCATGAGTCTTACAATTAATAGCTTAATGCAGTGCAGGTATCACTAATGGGTAATAAAGGTGACATGAAAAAAAAAAAAAAAAAAGATTTTGTTGATTCTTGTGGCACTTCGAACTTCTCTTGATGCAAATCAAATTTATCAAAAAGAATTCTTATTTCTAATGTTAACATCTCCTTAACCATCAAGGTAGGGACAAGGTACGGTTTACTGTCTGTATATCCCAGGTGCCAAACCTGTCCCAAATCTTCCTTAAATATCAACACTTGTTTTAGATGATATCCTTCTGTTCTGTTCACATTTTCTGAAACCTTTTCTCTGTTGAAATAGCTACTAAAGGCTGCCAAATCCAACAGTTCTGAACCACCCATATGGGACCGATAGATGAAGGCCTGGCAGTACCATTCAATCTCTACACGGGGAAAAATGAGAGAGGGGTTGGAGGGGGGAGTTTTTAAAAAAAGTGTTCTTGAACTCGACACTGACATATAACTGTACCGTGTGAGTCTGGTCCCCCAGTGAATTGAGTAGATATGTTATACAGTGGAGGATATACAGTGGTGGAAATAAAGTGCAGGATAGAGAATAGCAATGAGGAGAAAGCGTCTCATTCCAATGTCCGATATATGCTGATCCCGTAGAAAACAACTAATTTGAAGAAGACTGAGAATTTTTACCATTAGCAAGATTTTGTGGAAATAGTGAACATATACTACACAGTATGTATTACTGCACGTTTAGTATAGTGTGATGGCTGTCTATTACATGATGGCTATTCATAATAATAGGTTTTCACAACAAAACATTCACACTTCTCTCTAGAATATATTTCCTTTATCACTAACCTTTACATTGTAACAAACATTATGTTACTGCAGTGTACGTATTACTGCTCACGTTCGGTATTGTGTGCTGGCTGTCTATTACATGATGGCTATTCATAATAATAGGTTTTCACAACAAAACATTCACACTTCTCTCTAGAATATATTTCCTTTATCACTAACCTTTACATTGTAACAAACATTATGTTACTGCAGTGTACGTATTACTGCTCACGTTCGGTATTGTGTGCTGGCTGTCTATTACACGATGGCTATTCATAATTATAGGTTTGACACCACAAAACATTCACACTTCTCTCTAGAATATATATTACCTTTATTACTAACCTATACTACATTGTAATATTAATAAGTCACACCCATTGTTCATAATCTTTCTCTATGTTCTGTGCTGTCTGCACCCCTTATCTTCACACTTACTCCATTTATTCTATGCTGTCCTCTGTAACACCCTGTACCTCCTTTCATGTCTGTTGTGTTGTTTTTGTTCTGTGAACCCGCCGCATACATTTTCAGTGCCAGGCATTTTGTCATGCTGAAGATTACTAATTGACCAGCGCCAATGATCAGGTGGGGGAACAGTAACGTTTGGGAAAGACAGTGGCCTTTGTTTTAGGGATGTGATGTTTTTTAAGAAGGGAAGCTGCATTTTACTATCCCTAAAGCAAGTATGTAGTATTTTATTTTGTGCTATACCAATTTCTGATATATCTCCCAGAAAAAATTATCTGTGGTGGTGGAGAGGGGGGGGGGGGGTTGGTTTGTGGCAGTGTGCTCAAAAAGTGGGTAACCTATATCATGTCATCAAATAGACAGTATTTGATGATTAATAGAATGCAAACTGGTATAAATTGTCATTGTAAATGTCAAGAAATGTTACTCTCTTACAGTTGAGGAATTTTGGATACAAAAACTTCATAACAGTGAAAAGAGTTGTGATTGTTTGAAAATGTGCAGCTGGTTGCTGTATGGTTCTGTACATTGCTGGATGAAACAGATTTGAATGTGCAGTATGTTAACAAGATGATAGTTCTCATGGTTTATGGGAAGTTGTGAAAAATGGATCCGTCTGTTGTAGGGTAGCAGGTGGATATTTATCTTCTTTTTGTCAGTGCTCTGTTCTTGTAGAAGGCTAAATTTTCTGGTCTGCTGACTGAGACCGAATAAAGATTAATACTAGTCAGGTCAGGGGGACAGCTAAAAATAGTTGTGAACTTAGCTCTGATCAGACGTAATATGCTGGTGAATCTGCTGGAAAATATGAGGGCTCCCAATAGGACCATTACACATAGATTTGAACACAAAACATGAAGTATTCATTAGTTTGGAAAAAAAATATCCTGAGATGCAGTCACATTTGGTGTGCTGGAGAGAGGTGAGTCATTTCGTGGCAATTTGTTAAATTTGTGCCGAACGGTTAATTCAAACCCTGCTCATACATATTCATGTTTCTTCTAGACTGGATCGTATGATATACTGTGCATTATTGTCACATAGAAGTGACAACACAAGTTCCAAGCCTGAGAAAAATAAAATGCTTCTCGAGAAAATAAACAAAAATGTCTTGTTTATATCCTGATCCAGCATTTAGTTTTATATATTTTTCGTGATACGAATTACTTTGATAGCTATTGCAGGACTGAAAATGAAAGCAAAAGTTTTTAACATGCCTAGAAAAATTGATGAGTGCAGTAAGTAGCCTACTGTCATCAATTAAATTTGTGTTCGTTTTATCGACGCCAAGTAACTTCCATGAACGCATGTACATGTGGTGACACAATGGCGAACTAAACGGCCTCCAAGGTTGCCAGAAGTCATATCAGGGCAGTTATAAAACCAACCCTACTTCCTATATTGTACTTCCATTGTATAATACTACTGTAGATCCATATTTGATTCTATGAACACAATTATTTGTGCCAATGAATTCCAGTGGATATTATTTTCTTTTGTTTTCGCTTTTTTTTGTTTTGGAAGAAAATAAATTAACTATGCAATTCAATGTTTTTCTTCTTCTTCTTCTATCTTTGCAGGACACATTATTGTTCTGTGATTCCTGTGATAAAGGTTACCACATGATATGTCATCAGCCTCCTCTGACCGAGAAACCATCCGGTAATAAGGCTCGAACATAAAATTTAAACAATGAAGTCAAACGCTGAGAAATTTTTGAAATTTTTCCCAAGTTTGATACATAGTATACATACTAATGTAAAAATATACGGACCACAAAATGTTGAAGAAAACGTTGAATTTTTGCCCATATTAGTCTTCTGTTTTTTAGTAAAAGTATGGTAGTGTTTCTTAATTTGTCCAATTGCAAAGCGGTGTTGAAAACTACTGTACTCAGTTTACTTGGTAAAATGAACAATCAGATGCAAGACGATGTTTTGGTATTTTTTATTTTTTATTATTTATTTATTTATTGCTGGATTTATTTCTATACATTTTTTTAATATGTTTGTTTAATACTGGTATGATCACATAAGACTACAAGTTATTGTCTGGACTAGTCAAGTTTTAAATATTAATGCAGTCAATGTCAAATAAAAAATTGAAATCTTCCAGGTTTGCTTTTTACGTGCAGTTTCATAGTAACTTGTTGCAATAGTGTGTGGTCACCAGAAGTCTGTAAAGTATTGAATAAAATTCCTGAAGTACATTTTTCATTGCGAGTTCATTCGGCAATGACGGAGCTAGGAAGGTGAATTGGTTGAAGTTGGTTCCGACAATTGTAATCTTATGAATTGTTGAGCAAGTACTCTGTAGGCTTGGTAAAATGGTCCAAGATATGGAAAAAGCTGTTGTAATTAATCAATGCTTTTATTGCAACAAATTTCAATTTTAAAGTGGCCTACAAAACATCGCCATATTTTCTCTAGTGTCTTAAAAGTTTCTGTTGTGATAGTCAACTACTGTACAACCTAGTGCACTGATGAAGGCATGTATGTATCTGAATGTAGTCAAGTGTCAATAACCAGTCATTTTTTCCATGATTTGCATTAATTTCAGGCAAATGGGTTTGCTCTCTCTGTGAGAAAGAGGAGGAGGAGATGGATTACTCTTCCAGTCCTAGTGTACCCAGTGAGGCTCAACCAACTAATTCAGGTGACTTCAGTGAATCGCACAGGGTGGGTGGGGTGGATGGGGGGTGGGGAGTTGGGAGCTGACAGAAGTTCATGGGAAACCATATCCACATATGGATCGTGGATGATCATGGGCTTTATTACAAGCCTTCCCCTTGTAGATGAGGGCTCATAGAACTACACGGCAGGTACCCCTTCCCTACACCTAGGATGGCCACTTCGTATCCCTACTTTCCTACAACCTAGGATGGCCACTTAACATCCCCACTTCCCTACACCTAAGATGGCCACAATAGCATCGCCACTTTCCTACACCTAGGATGGCCACAATAGCATCCCCTCTTCCCTACACCTAGGATGGCCACTTAACATCCCCTCTTCCCTACACCTAAGATGGCCACAATAGCATCCCCACTTTCCTTCACCTAGGATGGCCACTTAGCATCCCCATCCGACAGATTAGATTGTGCTTCAGTATTTTCCCAGACTTTCTCATACATCATAACAGCAGTGCAGCAGTGTTGTACGATGTTTTTCATGAACCAGAAATATCAAATCCACTGGAAGACTCCCCTCAACCACACTGTGTACAGAGATAGCCCTACACGACACTGACTGACAGTCATCTGTAACTAAGTTCATAGTCTGATAGTGAACACTGTATTAGTTGATTGCACCCTTCAGTTAGTATACATAGCTGATCAGTGGTTTCACTACGCCCAGGTTATAGCTGTGTAGATTTTCATCAAGATTCTTCTGTTTTCCTGCAGTAAATCTATAGTAACTGTAAATGTGGTTAACTTCTTGTCATTTCAAGGAAATTGCAATTTATTTGAGCTGCATGCATCTCAAACTTTAATATCAGTGGTCAGAAATTCATGACTTGTTTCTGTGAGGCTCAGTTAAATATGGATTGTATAAAAGACAAGTCTGGATGTTAAAAGTAAACCGAGTTAGACATGAATTTACTTCTTTGAGGACTTAAGTTGGTAACAGGAAGTAAGGGAGTGCCTGAGAAACAATAGAATATGTTAAATTTGCATGTGTAAACTTTGATAGATTTTCTGGACGTTTACAGAAATTAGCCCACATGCTACTACTGTACAATAAACATTGGCTCATGATACCTGTCAGTGATGAAGCCCTTTGCAAAAGGTATCATGGTGAGTTTTGCCCCTTTATTCCAGAAATTGCTTGATTTGTTTTCAGGCATATCAAGTTTCTTATCTTGCAACACTTGACAAAATGAGCTAACGAATTATTAAATAAAACTTGTTTTATTCTTAGATAACGATGCACCAGCGTCTACTTCTATGGCCACTTCACCTTCTCTGCCCAACGGAAATGAAGAACCAACTGAGAGGTATTGCTAAATGTTTTTTTTTGTACAGTATTCCTCAAAGTACTGTAAATGCGATATAAAGTAGAAAGTGAGAGTTGATTTCTCTGCATACCAGCAACACTAATTGCTGGACTATATGTTCCATATATTCCTTAATTTCACTATCAAGTTCATGTTAAGGTGCTGTTAATGGTCTGTCTAGTTACTAACTTTATTTGAAACATAATCCTTTTTTTGCAAATGCAACCCATCTGCTTTGGAAGTTATCATACATGTGGTTTAGGTAATTGTAATGTTTGCTCAAGGTGGTTTACTTCATTTGGCTTCACCTGATCAGATTTTTTTTTTTTTTTTTAAATTTTTTGACAGGCAATATGAATCATCAAGTAGATCAGTAAGCACGGAGGTAGCAACAGCCAACCAATCACAGACAGCGAACCTTCCCGAGCAGTCAGCCAGGGATACCGCCCTCCCTAAGATACAAGGCAATCTAGCCAAGTGGAATATAGACCAAGTAGCCGACTATTTTAAATCCTTAGGGTTCACCGATCAGTGTACAGCATTCATAGAACAGGTGAGTGTGATCAATGTAATCTGTGTAATTATAATAATAATAATAAATGCAAAATTTATATAGCCCCAAATATCCAGAGGAAAACCAATGCTCAGTGGCGCTAGTGCTCAGGGAAGGCAGTCAAAAATAGATAAGTTTTGAGTCTGTTTTTGAAAATGTTAACGTTGGGTGCCGACTTGATGTGCAATGGAAGTGAGTTCCAAAGAGTAGGAACGGCATTCGAAAACGACCGTTGACCAAATGACTTGAGTCCACTTACTGTAGGTACATGGAGCAGTAGCTGATTTGAGGATCGGAGAGAGCGGGTGGTGGTCTTCCGACTGATCATGCTACTCATGCTAATCAGGCCATCATTAATATGTGATAGAGCTGCCTAGGACAATTAATTCAAGTGGAAAGTGAGTCTTCAAACGGACCTCACAGCTCAAGTGCTCTGCCTTTAATTCTTCTTTCGTTACTTCCGGCTCCCCCCCACCCCCACCCCTTTTTTTCTGGACAATTGAAGCTCTTGAATAATAGCAGAAAAACAAAATGAAATTATACATATTTTATGGCTTAGTGGTTTTCAAATTCAATTTCTTCGATTCTCAAGTTTATTTCTCATCTTATGGTACAGGAGAAGCATAGTATACAGTCCAGTATAAAAAATAGCAGAATATGAAAGAAAACTAGAAAACAGAGATACTGTTAACAACTCTATTGTCTATAAAAAAAATAATTACCCATTTGACAAAAGGGCACCCTCCTCAAATGACATTTGAAATATGTTTTTCAGATTTTTTCTGAATTTTTATTGGCAATTGAGGAAAGATGTGCATCATAATCTTTTGTATCACATTATGAAAAAGAGGTTGACTGCATTTGCTTCTGAGGGAAAACAGTTTGATTTGTCATTTCCTATGTGCAGTATATATATTAAGCATGCAGTATATTTAATGCAATACTATTGTAATAAAAAAAGGCTGTTTCCTTTGCTCCTGTGGATATTCATGACAGTCAGAAATTTGGAGGAAGAATTTGAAGGAGGTGTAGTCTCGATTAAATAAGGTGTAAAATGTGACATGATTTTGGGGCTATGTGTAAAACAGGTAATAAACTTGATACGTCCTCTCGCGATGGAACCATTCGGCTTTCAATAAATCGTTACTTCTGGAAAGACCAAATATAGTTAAAGATCGATTTGTCTTTTTTGTCATTTAAAGGAGATAGATGGTCAGTCTCTACTGCTGCTTAAACGGCTGGACGTCCTCACAGGTCTGTCCTTCAAGCTCGGTCCAGCCTTAAAGATCTACAAGCATGTGTCCCGGTTACAACTTCACCATACGGAAAACACCGAGGGTCAAAGTTCATGTGCTGCCTGACATCACTCTTAGCGGTAACGAATCAGAGTTAATTGAAAATACGTTAGCTCGTGAGCTGATGCATTCGGTTGTATATCCTCCAGCTCAAAATTGATGACGTTCTTATAACGCACCAGACAGGAGCAGGAAAAGAGCCGAAAACATTCTTAATCAGTCTCAGAACAACGGGTTGTGTTCCATAAATAAGTTTATTCAATCATGGTGCATAAATCTAAAGTTTGACTCATTCATTTCTCTAGTAGCTAGCCAAAGGACATTGTTCCTAACATACAGACAAAAGCTGGCTAGATTAACAGAGAGGAACCGCAGGAAGTGTTGAGTTGCAAACCTAAACATCATGCTGCAATTTTTTGACAATCCTTGTCCGACATACCCCTGTGAATAAACACATGTTTATGGTTTGGTCGATGGATTTCCAAGAACGCATCTGTTACTAATATTTCCCGTTGCACTGGTATACTCTTGAAAAGTGTTATCAACAAAATACAGAGTTACAAGCATTAAAAACGTAGTATACAAATAGCTCAGACTTGCTTATTAATTTGAATTAGCAGAATAAATAAATAGTCACAAACAAATTATGAGAAATTTTGCAGAGTAATTTTCAGTCACTCAGTTTATCTGCAATAGAAAAAAAAACAATTAAAGGATACAGACTTGTAGTTTACATGAGAAACAATTGAGGCAAACAAATTTACATCTATCTTTGCAATTGGTGGCGAGTTGTATTAGATAAATGGAATTAGATGAGATGAAAAGCTTAACAAAACTGGTTCCAGGGTAGTAAGTAAAATTCAATTTTTTTAAGGCGTGGGGGGGGGGGGGGTTTGGGGGTCAGGCATCTTTGCCAAAAAATTGGAAAACTCATGAAAATAACTTTCCATTGCCATGAATTGGATTCAAGTTTTCCACATGAGTTTGTAAGTTAGCTTTTTTTGTCTAATGTGTTATTTATAGGCCACGGGCCAAGTAGAGTTTTGTACATGCTGAGGGGATTTGTCCAAGCTTTATACTACAGTGCATTGTCAGTTTAAAGTGTCTTCCACTATCCATATCTTTTTTTTTTTTCATCTTATCAAATATCCATCTACTTTTGTTTTGCGAGTAGTCTGTATGTTATACATTAAATTATTCATCCTCTATGCCTTGCTTATCTTTCTACAAATATTATTTCTTGTTGTGCTTCCTAAGTTTTGAATTGTCCATTTTTGATGGATTCTACACTAGTTTCTTTTTTCTTGCACCTTCAAAAAAAAACATGTTTTTTTTTCAAATATGAGAGGCTAATATAGACTTTGAAGAAAGATGACTTTTTTGTTCCAGAAAATTTGCATGATTTTTGGAACTTTGTGAATACTTGAATTCACAATCTTTTATCTATGCAAACACTTCTTTTTACTTCCTGTCTTCTCTTAAAAAACATTTGTTTAGGCCACATTTGTTTGGAAGGAAACCAGAGGAGACAAATTGCTGTGGCAGCATGAATCAATTATTTACACTGACGTTTGTAATACTGATTACGTTTCAGTTTTGAGAGCAAGTTCACAGTCTGATGTAATAGCGTAGGAATCTGGAATCAGACAATTGAACATAAACTGCAAACGATGCAAGTATCTCGTTGATATCTTCATCGGTGTCGATCCGTATTAATTGCATCAATTTTGTTGAGATTTTTAGCTGACTGTTGCTCACTCCCAAATGTGCTGCAATGCACTGCAGGAGGAACGAACCCAAAAATCACGTTTAGCTCTATAATGGATCATTGTTATCTCATTCATAAAGGACATCTCACTTTACTATCTTAGAAAAATCTTGCCATGTTTGGGGGGAGGGGGTTGGGGGAGAGGATGGGGGGGGATGTTGCATAAATTGTATTTTAGCTGCCAGGGTATCGCATTTGGTCAATCTGAAATGTCATAGTGTTACTAGAGGATGTGCTGACTGTAATTTACGCCTCCCTTAGTTTTCCTTTTCATATCTTCAAAGTGAATCGTTAAGTTTTGTCAACACCGAAAACACCGTCAGTTTTGTGTCCAGAAATTCAACAATTTTTAGAATCAGCATTTACGGAACCTATATCTGACACAGTAAGTTATTTATGATATCAGTTATTTAATTTGAATCGACTTGTAGTAACTTGAATAATTTGATTAATTGCAAATAATCAACAGAAAAGCAAGATCCTGTGTTAATCGCACGTCTTACAGTAAACAACGTTTGAGTGGCCAAATTTTCAGTTTTGACTGGATTGATTATGTCTGATTTAGTGTTTAATACACAACATTGATGCATTATAAGTGTGTTTTTGTTGACATTGACTTTATTAATGTATTCCTGCTGTGCTGTTCCAAAATATCAAGTCACAATTTTTGGCTTTATGTTAAACACCTGTAATCTCAAAAAATGACATTTCAAAAATTGCTTACAATAACTGAATGATAGGGATAGAAACAGAGTTCTAATTTTGTGTCTGATTTAACAAAATATCTTGTTGATTGCATCATTGAATTTGTTCTCAAAAACAATGTTTAGTAATTATCATATTTTTTTCCTTGGATCAAAATTTATATATGTGGAACAAATTTTGGAAGAAAAAAAAGAACAATCAATTTATAGTTTGGTTATAGGCAAAGAATCAGAGAACCAAAGACACACCTACAATCAAATAGTTGTGTTAACATTGGAATCTAAAGTCATACATTCCTATATAAATATATATATATATTTAAAACAGGTGTATTTAAATGAAATCATTAATGAAATTAATAACTTGACTGTGTGCCAAAGCAGTGTATAGATCCTTGGAATTTTAATCATCGTTTCATAACTGGTTTTCAACGTTTACAAAATGAAATGATTTTAGAAAGAAAACCTTGAATGTAAGTAAGATTACCAATACAGGTAGCATGGCGAAGGCATATATATTAGGATGGAGCAGTGGCGTAGGAAGGTACTTTTGAGTGGGGGGGCTGAAGACTGATGGCCGGCCTGGGGGATGGGTCTCCCCATTTGATTTTTTTTGCATTTCCAGGTGGCCTCAGATGCAATTTGGTGCAATATAGCACACTTCAACACCCATCTCCATTTTGTAAATAATTTTGCATTTTCACCTGGCCTTAGATGCAATTTGGTGCTCCAAATGAGATTTTTTTCTCATTTGGAAATGAAAAAGGGATTTTCTGACTTGCGGAGCGGGGGGGGGCGGAATGATACTTCCGCCCCACCATATTTTTCACTGGGGGGGCTGGCGCCCCCCCAGCCCCACCGGTTCCTACGCCCTTGGGATGGAGTTGGGGGAGGGGAGGGGTGGTTGGCTTGTGATGGGTTTGGGCGGGGCATATTGAACATTGTCAAAAGGGGTTTTACATTTCATTTCTAAAACTAAGTTTAGTCAATTAGCTAGTAATGTCTTTGTCGGAATGATGATGGGGACACTGTGGCTGTGGCATGGGTCCCCCACAATCTGAATCCGCCCTTCCCCCCCCCCATCTTAATATGGCCCTGAGTAACAATTTGAATTATCTTTGGGTTATTACTATTTGTTGTGACATTTATTATTACACAATAAATACATCATTTTTGCACAAGTGTAGTTGTCTAACAAGCTAGAAGTTTGTATGTGCTAAATGTAATCAGTTTCTTATCCACTGAAACCGGCGAATGTTGTCATTCACCCTCTCATTGATTTAGTGAAAACTAGTTTGGAGACATGATGTAGGCATGACTACAGCAAGTGTGACATCTCTTGTTTGGACCAAGAGATGAAGAATTTAAGCTGATGTCATATTTATTTTATTGCTGAAAATTAATGAAGCAGAAACAATCCAGCTAAGGAAAAATAATTTTACATATATTGTTAGATTACTATTCCATCTGGAACAATTGTGCAAAATCACTCTAAACACGTTCTTCAAATATTCATACAACATGGTTGATGGTCGTAAGTTCTAATGCCAAGCGTTATGTTTTAAATAATTCTAAATTGGTGTAAATTTTACGGTATTTGAAAGATAAATATTTCTCCCTTAATTCAAAGTTGATTATTGTATGTTGAATGGCATTGATCAAACAGCCTCCCCCCCCCC
>JAIPMN010001832.1:0-14843 GCA_020650975.1 Apostichopus californicus | reverse complement strand
AATGACTGAACACAGTCTTACACATGTTGTGCTGTATAACAAACTAAATGACTGAACACAGTCTTACACATGTTGTGCCGTAGCACAAACTGAATGACCGAACACAGTCGTACACATGTTGTGCCGTAGCACAAACTGAATGACCGAACACAGTCTTACACATGTTGTGCCGTAGCACAAACTGAATGACTGAACACAGTCATACACATGTTGTGCCGTAGCACAAACTGAATGACTGAACACAGTCTTACACATGTTGTGCCGTAGCACAAACTGAATGATTGAACACAGTCTTACACATGTTGTGCCTCATTCCTTTTAAACTTGGTAGACAGCCACAGATCATGTGAGTGAGATATGAATTTGCAAATCACAAAGTTTGTGCAAGTTGCACGTCTTTAGAGAGGACTTTTGCAACTTCCACCTTTTTGCAATCTGCTGACCTCACAGGACCTTTTAATCTCACTGAGAATAAAGGGAATCAATATAGGGGAGCTGCAAGCAAAGTATCATATCTGGCAGCATTACTGTTCTCAAGATATTGTGTTTGCAACCTAGGTAGTCACACCTTGTCGGCCTAAGGCAACCAAAAATAAACTATGACACGTCAACTATTATTCAGAAATATGTAAATGAACTATTTTTCAGAAATGAATACTGATATGACTTATATATTTCGATAATTACTCTTCACTGAAATGGATGTCAGTGCACTCTTTGCCTTGATCAAGATTACTTAGTGACAATTATACAATCATCATGTTGGTGACATGAAACCAGGTGTGACTAAACAAGATTGATTTAATCTTTGTGCCTCAAATCTAGAATGTCATCAACTGCTATAATGTTGGATCAGAATTTTGGCAGAAGAAACAAGATTTCACAGCTGACTACATTTTCCTTGGATTTATGCTAAGATTATTAAAGCAGGCATCATAGCAAAGACTATTACATAACTAAATATGTACTTTCATATACAAAAAAGAAAGTGCAACAGGACAGTTTGGGCAGCAATATTGCTTTGAGGTTCCTTTGCCTAATGGATTGTTAAACATGATGATCAAGAAAAGTTGAATGATTCTAGAAGATGTTTCAGAAGATATTCAAAGCAAATCCAAAATTATGCCTTTGACACACAAAGGGAATGCATTTTGGTTGAATTTACTTCTTAATGTTGGGTTAGCCTCTGTAGGCCTTGGCAGGAAAGTAGGTGTGTATCTCGTATCTGGAATATGGAAGTTTTTAACTGTTTATTCTTTAGTGTATGCCCCCAAAGGGGTTTCACTTAGGTTTAATATTTAAATCTTTTAGCCTGTGTATTTATTTGGACTGCGTCGTAAAGTTTAAATCTCACAAGACGCATCAAAGAAGAAAAATGAGATGAAACAAAAGGGAATCATAATTGGATCATGTTTGTAAGGGTAAAACTACTGACTGTTGATCCTAGATTCCTTGTTTACATGCAAAATACCATCCGCCATCAGAGCTATGAAACTGTCTTGAGGAAAACAAAACAATATGTCACTGAAATGTGTTTGGACTACCAACATCAACATCCCAAACATACAACTCAATTGATCACACAACTATTGAGAAACTGCATTTTTGCAATTTTCCACTCAATTAGACTGTAGTTTGTGTCATTTTAACGACCTGATGATGAAGAAAAGCAATATTGTGATTGGTATGTCAAAGACACATGTTCATTACTGTATAGTGCAAAGGCGCGGACCGTGGAGGTGATAGGGTGAAAGAAAGTAGGCCAAGCCACAACCTCCTAGATGCCAGCAATAATTGTTTGTATAAATGTCTTCACACAATCAACCGCAGCAGCAATACTTGCTAGGTTGTTCAGTTTGATGGTTTATTCCCTATAGTAACATTCATAGCCATTTGGAATTAGGGTGCAATTCATCATCTGCTAACTAATGCATGGTTTTCAAATTAAAAAAAGGCTTGTTTGATGAAAACTCTGGAATATGCTACCCGCTGAAATACAGAAATCAAAAAGTCTTGCCATTTTCAAAAACAAATTAAAACGTCTCGATGCTGTTTAAAATGACATTAGTCTTGCCCTATTCTAATATGTACTATAATGATTTCTTTTTAATATTTGACACCTTTTGCTAATTCTTCTTTTTTGTTTTTAATAATTTTTATATTTTGATAATTCTTATACTTTAGATTATTCTTATATTTTTTATAATTCTTTTATTTCCATTTTTATCTATTTTGTAGTTGTCTCCACTTTACAGCTTTAATTGTTTTGTATCTGTACATTCAATTGTTTTTGTTTGCTATGTTTTACTTTTTTTGTATAACGTTTAATTTAAAAAGCAGGGCCTTATTGCTTTTGCTGAATAAGCAACCCTGGATAAAAATGCGAATAAATAAAATAATGAGTGGTGCAAACCAAGGGTATTTATCAATATAACTCTTATGCTTATGTTATGTACTATGAACTAATGCTTACAAAGTAAGCAAAAACTAGTATATCTGATTGGACATGACCACAAGTTAACTGAACACCTTCAATTTCACCCAAAGCTATTTTCCTAAAATGAGTTTCAGGGGGCTGGCACACCAAGGAATTTGTTTTTATAGGGTACGTTTTTAAGTGATCACAAAATTTCAAAGCTGTAAGCGTTCTACATCTTCAAACCCGAATGGTAAGAATTGATCCGCAACTAGAAAACCATACATAATTTAAGGGAATCAATCTAGCATGGCGTTCATAATAGATTGTAAATGAGTTCTATGCCATGCTTTCATGTTTAACTTGTTTGGACCCTGAAATGACCTGTAACTACCAACAAACTAACATGATTCAGAGACTGATCTAGAAATGTTTAAGAGAGATACAATACTCAGCCGTATTGCTTCCATGATGTTAGGTTCCCACCTGTTTGTGACAAGCACCTAAGGTTGTAAACTGTTATATAAATTCATCCCACTTTTACCTTTAATGCCATCAAATAACCTTTGACCTCCACAAAGAACGATGGTTTTCGGGACACTCATTAAGTTGGATCAGCATACAAATTATGAAAGCTCATTCAAGCTTGACTTTTGAATACCAAGTATGAAAGTACAAAAACATGTTCTTAACAAACCAAGGGGTCACATAAAAAAAATAAAGAAACACACATTCACCATCACTATCTTGTACGTTAATTTCGTCTTGAGCAAGAAAAAAAAATATATCACACTTTTTGCGGAATTATTTTTCTTTTGTCCAAACTTCAAAGGATCAAAGCATAGGAAGTGTATTGTTTTGTTCATGGAACTGCACAACATGATATATCCTTAAAATTAAGCCCAACTGTCATACTATGTTGCAGTTCAATGCAAGCATATTAATTAGTACAAATTAAGAAAAACAAGGATGTTTAACAATGTAAAAACTACTGTTACAAACCATGTTGAACGATGGGTTCATTCAGAGGCTTCCCGGATACCAGAACAAAGTGACATGGTTCATCATTCTGCAAATGAGAGGGACATGAAATTCAGTGACAATTTGAAATCTTTTTATGGACAAGAATTGGAAACCAAAGCTATGGTTTGCAGCACCTACTGAACAAATAAACACAAAACAACAGCTAAAACATACAAAAAACAGCTAAAACATACAAAAAACAGCTAAAACGTACAAAAAACAGCTAGAATAACTTATCATTCCTCTGAAAAGCATCACACCAATAGCAGACAACTTGGCTATTATTATAAATGCCTCTACCACCAACCCCCACCGCACCCATCCTTCTATCATTTACAAAGAGTTAGTGGACAACTATAATGAAACATCCCAATGACAAGTTGCCAGCAAATTCTCCTCTCAGAGGCCTCTTCAAATTGTCACCAAGAACTTGTGCATCATTAAATAAACTTATCAAAGTAATTGACACAAACCTTTTCAATTTTCGTTGCAGTACAAACCCAGTGACCCTAACATTAACATACTAGGTTGAATACCTTGAAATACCACTCACACACTCCAGTAAAGTGAAAGACCCCTCTAGTTAATACCATTCTTTATGTGAGACAGAAAGCCAATCTTCTTGAAAAAGTCCACTTACCTTGTTTTCTACTTCTACAAAGCCTCCATCACTCAGAACAAGAGTATGATGAGGCTCAGCCTCTTGACTGTCAGCTCCACTGCCTATTTTAGTGAAAAGAAACCATTCCATAAGAACTCCTTAACTCAGACCACAAAAAAGGCCCCCCCCCCTCCCTCCATCCTCCCCCTCCCCCCAAAGAATATATTTACAAGGTATTAAAGTCTACCATGTTCCATTTGGTCACTAACATTGCACATGATAAACTATTTTGAAGACCAAATTGGATGAAGCAATGGTAAGAAAACATCTTGTCCAAAAACAAGAAAAACTACAATTTTGGATTACATGTCATAGCTATATATGGAAATATGACATAGATCTTATCCTAAGAGTGATTGACAACTAGAGCAAAACTTGTGCAGAAGTATAGAATAACAACAACAAAAGTGCTAACAAGACCTAATATGTAAACATACCAATTAATCAAAGTGCATGAGGATGTTAATTTTAGCCTCAACATATAAGTAGGCCAATGACAGGAAGAGAAGAAATAAACAATCTTCAAATTGTTTACAATTTTGATTTGACATCATCCAGGATATGGTGTAGGTAACACATAACATATATATCATTCCTTTCTGTTTAAAGTTCACAGTCTGAGTAATACAAACATTGGCAATATATCAATATATATACCACAATACAGTCTTGTCAATACCAGGTAAATATTAAACTATGAAATATCTTTAAGACAGTTAACAAGAAACAAAAGGCAAATATGAGATTTTTAAGACATTTACCCGGAAAAACATCTAAAATAGTAACAGTACATATTAAGCAAAGACTTACAAGCTTTGAACAATGACATTTCTTGTTGAAGATCTCTCAGATGTGTTGCTCTCACTTAGCGGGGATTGACCAAACAAAGAGTACATTACTTAAGCCTTCACAATCTGTGACACCTAAACCCTATGAGGTCAAACTAAGTTGCAGATTCTGTATGTAAATTTGTCATGGTCTCGTCGGCAGCTGGTCACTTCGCCCAACAACCATTTCGCCCAACTGCCATTTTGCCCAACCTTACCATTTCGCCCAACCCTATTGGTCATTTCGCCCAACCAGCATGGTCATTTCGCCCAACCTTGATGGTCATTTCGACCAACATTGATTAAATATTATACTTCAATATTGGTCAATTTAATAAGGAAACGTTCGGGAATTGTTAACGTTACGGGATACGAACCGAATATAAAGGAAACTTGAAGTCGTGGTTACAGTCGGTAGGATGGATCAGTGTTTTAGGGGTTAGGTTTGATAGGTTTTTATGGAGACCGATTCCCCTTTGTTTGTATAATAAAATAACTTCCATTGTATGCGTAACCGCCTAAAGAAGTGTAATCCTTTCATTATACCCGAAATAACTGCTCAGACTCTGATCGATATAGAACGGACATCACTTTATTTACCTACCACGAAGTAATATAACCCAAAATAAATCAAATTGAATTAGTGAAATAGGAAAAGTGATATTATTCTGACTGAATATGAGTAAAAAATGGTTGGGCGAAATGACCATGCTGGTTGGGCGAAATGACCATGCTGGTTGGGCGAAATGACCATGCTGGTTGGGCGAAATGACCATGCTGGTTGGGCGAAATGACCATGCTAGTTGGGCGAAATGGTTGTTGGGCGAAGTGACCAGAAAGCGTCTCGTCTCTATGATTTGTTTAAGGCTTGGAAAGTTCTTTCAGTGCCAAACTAATGACATTCATTGATTGATGACATCTTGATTAGAGCTCATTGTTCAAAACTGTCTTCAATGTTCCTATAACTATACTTTTTCTCTTATTTTATATCAACAACACGAAATAATGAGACGGAAAACAAAAGAATCCCCTCACTAATTCACAATGTTTTTTGTTATGTTTTGTTCCTCATTGCATTTGAGCTGCTTCATTAAGGCACTGACATGAAAGTCTGTGTAATATAAGTCAAGCTTAGGTCTATGTGATATTAAATTAAATTGAACTATAACTTATACTTATAACAGTGGTCAATAAAGCAAGAGTAATGTATCAACCTTTATTCACTCACCAAAGTATGCTTTCCCAGACAGAACATACGCAAAGGATGTCCAACCATTAGGAACAGCTTGATTCAACTTGGCACCTTTCTGCAGAATAAAATCTAGGTATGATGTGGGTGTCCTGGTGCGCACTTTGGCCTGAAAAAAAACAGACAGCAAGCAAAACCATTAAAAATTAATAACTTGTAATTTTGCCAGCAAAGTTAGGGTATTTGTTGTAAGTTTACACTAAGTATAAAATCCTAGTAGACGAAACTGTTTGTGTCTGTCCCCTCCCTCTCTTCCTCCCTCCCTCCCTACCCCCTCCCTCCCTCCCTCCCTCCCTAAGCAAACAAGGGCTGCCACTGCCATGACTTATAAAGTCCTTTAGGTTCATGCACTAGAAGGATGACACCCTTTATTATATTAATGATGAGTCACTCAGATTGTGAATAATACATATATAACCTGTTGTTTTTTAAATCTTTCTGGTCACTCCTACGCATTGGCACAGGAATGGCACTATATGCTTACACAATGTCACAACAGCTTGCATACATACTGTAGCTTAGTCCCATGTACTTTGTATGATACTGCAAGTCCATATATAGGACTGTTATATGATCATATGATATTGGTTAGCATAGGCTGTTACAAAGATATGGACTTTAAGAAACTGAACTTGATGAAATGATAGACTGAAGAAGTGAGTTCTATTAAAATTTGTCCAAGAATTCCCAAACCAGGAAATCAGGGAGTTCTAGCTCTGTTGAACACTGCATTGGTATATATATGTAATACTCACTTGTGGGCACCAAACAATTGCATAACTGATAAGTAGGTATACTTTATGTCTTAAATATGTAAGGGTGTGACTGTTTAAACGGTTAACCGTTTAACCGCCCGCAAATGCACTATCCATTTAGAAAATCACAGAAACGGAAAATTTAAAAATAAATTCAAATACATTTTAAACATGAAAATTATTTAAAAATATGTAAAGAACTGAGTAATGTACTGCAAACTATCAATAAAAAACAGAAAAACGATGTTTTCAGCAAAACTGAAAGTCACACACAAGTAGGGTTGGGCGATATTAGCTTTTTACCGTCACGATAAATAGTTCAAAAGTTATCGCGATATTTCGATAATTTTTCCCCTAACAGAATTAGCGTAAATGTCGAGCTTTGAGTGGACGGAGGAAGAGAGATATATGGAGGGGACATTCAAAGAGAATATCTGAAAAACCTTACGATATTTTTCACAAATATTGGTGCTTAGATAAGTGCTTCCTCACAATCAAAGAGCCGCCCCAAAATTCGCTCCGCTTACGTAAAACTTCTATATATATAACACGTGGAAAACCAGAGTGTTTACACACATAATTCCCACTGACATTGGTCACAGAACACTTAGTAGGTCATCGACATTCGAACTTGCCCAAGTTCATCGCATCATGGGAACGACACAACACATTGAACATGATGTTACTTTTTCCCCGCCATCTGGACGCCGAGTGTAAATTTTGGTGTAATATGCAAATTATGAATGGTACTGTGCTGCGTGGTTAAAACTTAACCTATTGCGACACATACAAATTTTGGGAAGCTGTTGTTGAAGTAACTTTTTTATCAAATGTAAAGTACTGTATATGACACAAGAGAAAGAAAATGACTAAACAGTGACTACTTCGATGCCTATCAATATTATTTTATTAACCTGAACGTTCTTGTACGTTCTTTTAATGAGTAAGCAGGAAAGGTGGCTAAGTTTGCTAAGATAGGCAAGTTTTTGTTTAAAATCTTGTGATAGATAGACAAATATATTGTTTTTTCAAAAGTTACTATGTTGCCGAAGGCCGAGTTATATAAATTCAGTGATCTGAACTTCTAAAGACCACGAATAGTGATAATGTGTGTTTTTCTTTTCAGCAATTATTACACGAAATGTTCGCAATATTATTGGGCCTAATTAGTAATTAACATACATTGATCGTCGTCTTGTTGCCTGAATTGCTACCTTTTGGAAAAAAAACCTTAATTATTGTACTCATAATGTCCTATTTTCATTAAAGGTCGAGTGACGGTGCGTCGTTAAAGCTGCGATCGGAAAACGGCGTTTAAACGTTTAACCGACCGGCGGCGATCCGGTTAAACGGTTAGCGAAATATCCGTTAGGTCACACCCTTATAAATATGCCAAAAATTGTTCAAGATCCAGCACATCAAATCTTCTAGTGTGGAATACATTCACATCAATTGCACTTTCCAGATACAAGCATAAATATCTATACCTAAAAATTGAGCTAACAAATTCTTTTGTGAACCAAACTTACATTGAAGATCTTGGAAAGCCAAAGCAAACTGTGGGTTTCATTCACTCAACATTTTAAGATAAGATAATCCCTAATGAAAAGTTGTACACAATTGTGCTTAACTTAACTGTCTTATACACCCATTGTTGAAAGTCTGTGTAATATTAGCTGATTTGTAAACTTATTACGTTCCAGGACAATGCCGTCAATGAATAACTTGCAGTATAATACTTTGTTTGCACACTTTCAAGAAATTGAGCTTTTAAAAGTACAAATCCTGAAACTGCCCTCTAAGTAATTTGTTGTTGAATATTAAAGGCAAATCCTGACTTAAATCTGTGTTTCCTAAGAGTATCAAATTCCACAACTGATCTATGTTAGTGTTCATATGCCAGCTTTCTTGATCATATTTGGGCTATGATAACTGCATCTTTCCTCTTTGCTCTCCTAAGTAAAGCGTGTGTGTCTTTACTAGATGCATGGGCATCACATCCTTTTGACAGCTTTTTGCACTTCACAGTTCAATCTATCAAAGTTACACAACAATCAAGTCTTCTCCACCCTGTAAAGGTTGATAAGAAATTCTTGAAGCACAAAGATTCTTTATCATTCTTGGAAGTGCTTTTATATTGTAATTGGACTTGGTTCCAAATGATTTAGAACATTTTTATTGTATACAAAAGGTGATGTGAAAACCTATATAATTTGTAAGCTCACAACATGTGTCCTCTAGTTTCATTCACATGGTGGAGATGAATTGATGCTCTTAAATAGGCTGGTTTGTAGTACTGCTCACTTGCATCAAAATATTTTTGTTTCAATAACAATGTTTATTCTCTACCATTGACTGGTGTTCTTAAAGTAGCATACTCATGTCAAGCCCACGACGGATTTTGTCATACTTCCTCTTGTCATCGTGCATAACATTGTAAATCCTTCTTGTTAGTCAAAGCTCATTAGTATTTTATTGATGTTGTGAGGAAAACTATAAATTAATCAATGTATGTAATACACTTTTATTACTCTCAGCCAAAGATAATGCCGTGTAGACCATTTTAAAGTTCTGTTCTGTAGCAGCAGGGTCTAGTGCAATCCTGTTGCTGAGAACATACTCATCCCAATAGTAGCACAGGTTGCTTCATTTAAGCCATCAACAAAAGGGATAATACATAAACTTGACAACATTGCACTATCTGTATTTGACAAAGTGGCCAAATGCTACAGTACACTCTCTACCATCTAATAGGTATGCTAAATTGAGCAGGGGTTTGTGTGGAGTTTACATGACTGCTTCATTCTTCTCTGAAGACTCATTGCAAAGAGAAGGCCTGATTTCAGCCCATCTTCATCCACAGTCGTCACATGGATAGGGTTTCAATGAACTACTTAAGGAATTAATAACACTCACAATTTGGCTTCTAATACTAACTCTCATACTTATTGACAAAGGCTCCCAGTTTTCAAAATTCCAGTGATTCAGCAATTGTTAGTTTAACCGTCAGTAATTATCCTCAATTAAATGCCTTCTCAGAGTCAAACTTACTGAATTTAACCTAGCGCAAGGCTTTGTAAGTATGATATACTATGTAGTAAGGAACATCCCACTAATATTGCTATATAGGTGGATTTAATTAAACTTCAATTCACCGTTTACAATCCAGATTGACACTGATAGAAGGGAATCCAGAAGTATTGCAACAGATATACTGTATCCATTTAGACTTGTCTGTCAAGTTCAGTAGTCTGATGATTATGGTATGATAATAAACAAAGGCTGAAGCAACACTAAAATCAATATGGAAGTATGTTTAGAATCATAACCAAAGTTTGTTCTAATATAATCATTGTCATATTGTAAAAACTGCCAGTATCTTCAGAATCCAACAGATGAAACAAGACGACATTCACATCTTATTAAAGAAGTCAGGCCAGTATCAACATGTGACCTATGGTCTGTTAAGAAAGACCCTGCATCAACTATTTGAATGATTCTTTCCAGGAGGGAATAAAAGACTTCAAAATGGTAGACTCTGAAGGAGGACATTGCAGGCAGTGATCCCAAGGTGATCCCAAGGTGATCCCAAGGTGGGTCAGATGAGTGCAGTGCTTAAACGACCAACTCTGTCGGGAAGTTTAGATGTTACAGGTAAACTTATGTATACATCCCATTACTACAATCAATTTATATTAATTAGCTTAAGTGCTAATTATGATGACTCAGGGCTACTTTAAGAAGGGACATTTGTTAGTCTCAGTAAGCATTTTAGAAGACTGACCTTTACTCCAAATGACTCGCCCGCAATTACTTTGACTTGAATACCATCTTTCTCCACCACTGGTATATCCTTGGACAACAATTCTTGGTATTCAGGCTCCACCATCTTGTTCTGTTTAGATAAGTTGACCCACAGCTGTAGACCGTGGCTGGTTTCATCTCCCTGGGGCATCTCAGAATGCACTATGCCTCTACCAGCTGTCATCCACTAGAAATGACACAACAGGATAATCTCACTTTTAGTTCAATATTTGAATTGTTGCAAAAGAAACATTCTATAATATTACTTGACTTGAAGAGGGATACCCTTCTGACATTCACTCCTTCATTCCTTTGTTTCCAGCAAATAACAATACATTACAGAATATCATAGACAAATTGTAGTGTGTATAAACATGTGTTGTCATATTTACATGCTACTTTTATCTTTGCTTATTTAGTGTTGCATTGAAAAAAGGAGAAAACAGAAGTGCAATATGATCCTTTTCCCCACATTGTTCTTGAGATTGAGAAAAAAGAGATTGTACGCTGGTATTAAAGAATATAACAAGGAGGATGGGGAAAAGAAAGGAGAGGACTTAAGACTGAAGCATTTATACACTTCAGCATCACTAATATGTACTGATACTGTATACTAAATCAAAGTTAATTGAACACATCTCATATAAATACAATTTGGTTGGCATTTTCCTTCATTAACAGTCCCATAGAGTTACAATTTGAAATATTATCATCAATTTATCCCAGAGCTTGATTCCTGAAGTAGAAAAGTAAAGTCATTGTTTCCTTGTCTTAAATATTTTTTGTTTAACATCATAAATCAAAATCCTAAGCCAAAGTCAACCCAACAGGGAATGGTAGTTTTAAGTCCCTTTCATATGGTCAGAATTAATCCAATGAGGACAAATATAATAATGTTATTTACCTGCAAATCTCCAGGTCTGATAACCCCTGAGTGTCCCTTGAAATCTTCATGTCTGAAAGCTCCTTTAAGCATGTAAGTTACCTGTAAGAGAGTTAATTGTGTTACATATATGATCAGACTTGGTAGAACAAACCAGCAACATTTCTAAACCAAAAAAAGAGGACAAAAGCCACAACTAGTGCGACAATGCTACAGAATATCAACACTAATAAATTAGAATTCAACAGCAATGAGTTGTTTGTTGGTGAAAAGTCATCACCAACATTTTCCCAATATATGCTACAGAGTAAAATAGGTAGTCCCACTTCACTTATATACAAACGTCAACAATCATGTTACTGAGCACTGAGACATTCAGTGTCTGGGAATAAATTGAAAGTTTAAAATCTCCAGCTAGGGTGCCTTTGAAAAACTTCCTAGCAATTTTAGCACACTCAATTTTGGGGCTATACTGATGCTTATTAGTGATGATTTAATATTCCATCTTTGATGGACATGATGTATTCATGACACAAAACACCAACTATTATACTCACTCCAAGCATTAGACACTCTTAGAATACATTCAAAGGTATTTAAGTCAATGTCCATGTCAGGTGTCTGCGTAAACTTGAATTTTGTTGGCGTTGACCAAAGTGTCAACCTATCTGGCTTCGGTTGACAAAAAATGTTTGTGAATAGTGCAAAAAAAAAATAGAGGGCAGTATTTCACTTTGATAATATGAGTTAGAGATTTGTATTGAAAATAAAAGAACAATTTGGGTCAGTCTATTCAGGTACCATACCACAGACTTTACAATAGTAACAATATTAGTAACAATAGTAACAACATCCACCTGGGAAGTTGACCATCAGGAAAGGCACCTATTTTCATGTTTGCAGTTGTCGTTATAACTTTTTTTTGCTTGGATGTTGAAGAGTATGAAATGAACCATTGATGATGTAATAATCTTAGTGATTAGAAATGATTTAAGGCATTTTAAAAATTTGTGAAATAGGAAGACTTTGCAAGGAGAGCTGACACATGGGTCGTACTAAAGATGCTAAATTTTCTTTGAGCTCAAAATTTAAACAGTGATGATGGGTTAATTTGTAAATTACACATCGTCCAAGCCATCAGCAATGATATGTCAACTGGAAACTTTCATCTATGCTCTAGTGTGACACGTTCACTCTTGTTGTTAACAGTGACTAAAATCTATTTAATAGTTGAGGCATCTGATAGTCTCCTTGGTGTTGCTGCAAATAATTCTTGAAAAAGTTTGTATTTAAATTTACCCATCATCCACTGACTTACCATGTTGTTAGTCTTCACAGTTATGAAGTGACACTCATTCTTTTAGTTATACAGCTAGTAATAATCTTTACAAAAGTAAATGTTTTCACTCACTGTTTCAAATCCTCTATGGGGATGGTCAGGAAAGCCGGCAGGTTTAGCAACTTTGAACTCATCCAACATCAAAAATGGGTCCAGATTACGTAGCTGCAAGATTTAAGAAAACAGAGCAATTAACTAATTTGAGGTGTTACGCTGATCAAGACTGAGCTTTAAGGATTAATACTGTAGGCACAATAATACTGTGATGTGTTACAGACCATTACAAGTTGGAATACCTACCTAGTCTACCACACAGATCATGAGGTCAGCTCATTAGAGCTAGTGATATGTTACATATTACTGTGATATGTTACAGAACATTAGAAGTTGGACTACCTACCTAGTACCTAGTCTACCACACAGATCATGAGGTCAGCTCCTTAGAGCTAGTAATATGTTACATATTACTGTGATATGTTACAGAACATTAGAAGTTGGACTACCTACCTAGTACCTAGTGTACCACACAGATCATGAGGTCAGCTCCTTAGAGCTAGTGATATGTTACACATTACTGTGATATGGTACAGAACATTAGAAGTTGGACTACCTACCTAGTCTACCACACAGACCATGAGTTCAGCTCCTTAGAGCTTGTGATATGTTACATATTACTGTGATATGTTACAGAACATTAGAAGCTGGACTACCTACCTAGTCTACCACAGAGACCATGATGTCGTCTCCTTAGAACTAGTGATATGTTACATATTACTGTGATATGTTACAGAACATTAGAAGTTGGACTACCTACCTAGTCTACCACACAGATCATGAGGTCAGCTCCTTAGAGCTAGTGATATGTTACATGTTACTGTGATATGTTACAGAACATTAGACGTTGGACTACCTACCTAGTCTACCACACAGATCATGAGGTCGGCTCCTAAGAGCTAGTAATATGTTACATATTACTGTGATATGTTACAGAACATTAGAAGTTGGACGACCTGCCTAGTGTACCACACAGACCATGAGGTCAGCTCATTAGAGCTAGTGATATGTTACATAGTACTGTGATATGTTACAGAACATTAGAAGTTGGACTACCTACCTAGTCTACCACAGAGACCATGAGGTCAGCTCATTAGAGCTAATGATATGTTACATATTACTGTGATATGTTACAGAACATTAGAAGTTGGACTACCTACCTAGTCTACCACAGAGACCATGAGGTCAGCTCATTAGAGCTAATGATATGTTACATATAACTGTGATATGTTACAGAACATTAGAAGTTGGACTACCTACCTAGTCTACCACAGAGACCATGAGGTCAGCTCATTAGAGCTAATGATATGTTACATATTACTGTGATATGTTACAGAACATTAGAAGTTGGACTACCTACCAGGTCTACCACAGAGACCATGAGGTCACCTCATTAGAGCTAATGATATGTTTCATATTACTGTGATATGTTACAGAACATTAGAAGTTGGACTACCTACCAAGTCTACCACACAGACCATGAGGTCAGCTCATTAGAGCTAATGATATGTTACATATAACTGTGATATGTTACAGAACATTAGACGTTGGACTACCTACCTAGTCTACCACACAGACCATGATGTCGTCTCCTTAGAACTAGTGATATGTTACATATTACTGTAATATGTTACAGAACATTAGAAGTTGGACTACCTACCTAGTCTACCACACAGACCATGAGGTCAGCTCCTTAGAGCTAGTGATATGTTACATGTTACTGTGATATGTTACAGAACATTAGAAGTTGGACTACCTACCTAGTCTACCACACAGACCATGAGGTCAGCTCCTTAGAGCTAGTGATATGTTACATATTACTATGATATGTT
>JAIPMN010001831.1:254-16003 GCA_020650975.1 Apostichopus californicus | reverse complement strand
TTGAAGGTCACTACAGAATTGGATATAGACTAGACTAGACTAGACCTTGTAACTACTGTAGCTTTAATACAACCATTTACAGTTGCACGAAGGGGCCTAGTACTAGTAGTAGCATGGACACTTCGAATTCCGGACACCTAAGCCTTAAAACACCCCAAAACTATATCTATTGGTATAAATCACCTGAAAATATACTTGATATGGTGGGAGAAGTGTGTTATATTAAGATACACGGCCAAACTTTCTTTCCTGCAAACTGTTTTCATGTTGTATTCCACGAAGATTCTTGTGATTGTGGAACTGGTATTTGTTTGCTAGAGTATTGCGAATATTCAGACACACAGTCCCACAGTGTGGCGCTGGTGATGAAATTGGTGGCGCAGTTGCTCTTTCAGTAATTATAACAGACTTCATAGATCTCCGTCATTTTATTGACAAATATGTAAGTATTTACTTGCACACGGGTCATTTTGGAGAGAAAATAACTGTAGCTTTGTACTTTTTGGTGAAATTTGGCTCTTCCTGTAGGTTGTCATGGTGAAATCGTGCATTTCTTAGGGGTGTCCGAAATTCGCAGTGTTCCGAAATTCGCAATACTGACTATAGTAGTAGTCACTAGTAGCAGTTCCAGTGCCATTCCGCCATAGGTACATACCGTCATACCTTTCCGCCATAGGTTTTGATCCTTTCCGCCATCGCGGAATGGCTCTAAACCTATGGTGGTATTCTTGGGACATTTCTTTACAACATCCTACCAACAAACCTTGGTTCTAAATAGGTTTAGTAACGTTTAAAACCTTATCATGTTGCAGTGAATAGTCCTTGCTGATTTTTAATTTAGCTTACCCTTCTTAGTGAGGTTATTTGTTGTTTACACGTAAGATAACATCTCTCCAAGCATCCAAGAACTCCAAAGATAATCTCAGGACATCCCTCTATAACTGTCAACAAAAACATCTAGCTTATAATAATTTCAAGAGCATTTAACATTAAATGCCATTTTCATGTTGCTATGACAAGGAACTGCTTTGTTGTAATTGTCGTACACCGTATAAGAGTGACGTCATTTGTTTGTTGTTTACTCAAAAAATAACACCTATATCCAATTATCCAACATTGCGAAAATGTTCCTAGGACATCCCTCTACAACTTCAAACCAACAAACCTTGGTACTAAATATGTGCATCGAAACTTGTTTTTTAAGCACATTTTCAAGCCTGCCCCGATGGACTAAAACAGTTCCTCAACAAAGTCACAAGGGAGTTTTCTCCTGGAACACACAGTTCCTCAACTTCACAAATGAGTTTTTGGTGTTGATATATGGGGCACATAGGCCATACACTGAGGGCAATAAAGGCACCTTTGACTGACTTTAGTAATGTCCCCCAACTGGGCAGTACGGCCAACAGGAAATATACAATGGCAATAGCAACTGTGGCCGCGGTTAAATCGAGGCCTGTAGTTAGGTAGGTAGGTAGCTAGACCTACAAGGTGAAACATTTCTCCAAAAAGGAAGATCATGTCCTCGCATGTACAGCAGTATATATTAGAAAGATATCAAATAGAAAAATGTGTATACAAATAATATGGAAAGTGTAAAATTGCAACAGCATGAGATTGCCCTAAAAGTGGGGAGAGCCCTTGGAGACCCGTAAACCCAGGAGAGTTGGCAGGTCTTCTGAATTAGGTAGTGTTCGGTTGGTCTCAACTTACATAAGGTGCATGTGTTCTAGGGTACACAGGATGTCTAGCAGTCATACAAATTTGTATTGCTTTTATCTTAATTATCAAGGTCTCAGCAAATCTGGGAGAGATTATCTTAATCATCCTTAGGCATAGGCCTGATGCTGACTAACTTTCCTTTCCTGAAATTTTTTAAAACCTTGGTAAGAAGTAAAAATGAATACCCTCTAGACTAATGTTAGATTTCAAAGGATAACATACACAAGTATGTAATTTTTCATAAATTTGGGAGTGAACATACCCATTATCAACATGTGTAAAAAAAATTGAAACAACCTCGAAAATTGACATTTTGGGTAGTCACGTGACATGTACCTTTGAGATTGACCCAAAGGTGCCTCAGTCACTGTGTGACATCATTATTGGTATAGCGCAAAAAATTAAACGCTGACCAAGGTAGTGTTAATACACAGATAGTGAACAATTGTACTGTATTTGACTTCCAGTTTCGAATGTTTGAAAAACTAAGCTTAAAAGAGAAAACATGAAGGCAAATAACTAGGTTTAAGATAATTTTAAGGAGAAAATTTAGTTAAATGGGTTATTTTCTTTGCAAAATTGCCACTCAGATGGAGGCATCGTTTATATAGCAGAGCGTCATTAGGTACGTACGGTACAATATACTGAAAACCAGGCAAGCAGCTTGCTGATTCCATGATTCAATGTGATTGCAAGATACCGCAAAATGAACAGAAAATAGACCTAAATGATGCCTCGTGCGTGAGATGTCACGGGAAAATGGTTTACGTTAATATCAAAGAATTAAAAAAAACTAAACATAAACGAACAACTCAAGGAGAGGTGGGCAAAATTGACCAGGGTAGGACACATGACTAAGCTTCATCTGAACAGAGTAATCACTCATTTTAAAATCCAAAGTACACACACAGAAAAAGTATCCTGGCAGTCAACCAAATTCTGTTGTGAATATCCAAACCACAAATCCATGTTTCTCGTTCAATCCTGGGCTAAATACTACCGTGACTCTGTGTTATTCCATAGAGTTAGGCCTAGTTGAAACATGTCTTGACCAGTAATATTCCACTTTGTACACAATCACAAAAGACAGTCACTATCAAAATAAACAAAACATCCGATTGCTATAATACCATTGTATTCTACACCATGGACCTTGCAGATGCTGGAACAAACACAATGGACAATATAAAACATGTGTCACGAACTCACAATACTGGAATACAACAAATTATGGATAAATGCGATGAAATCCTAACATGACTACTTCTCCTTGATGTGAGCCAACAAGGGCAGGAGTTGTAACTCATTTCACTAACGGTGTATATACATACTATATACAGTCATCTCAAACCGTAAATAACACGGTCAATTGCGTGTAATAATGTTACATGTAAGGACACCCGGGTGACTAAGGAGTGAGTAGCAAACACACTGAGGATACTTTCACATTTTCTGCATGAGACACTACATGTGCTGTAAAATCTTTATGTGCGCTCACAACATTTATCCAAAGTCTACAACATTTTACATTGATTCTTCCACTCGGAAAGCTAAAACAGCTGATGCTTTTATTGGCTGAGATATTACTGCAACCTCCAACTACACAGATTGTGGCATTTCGGGGGGAAAGGATTATATTGTTGATTTTTTTTGCATCTCCTTCCTGTTCGAGTATATACAACTTTGCACACTAACTGATGAACAAAGCATTGTTGTGATTGCGGTATACCAACAATCACCTTTTGTCTCAGGAATGTTTCAGGAATGTCTGAAATAGTTTCCAAAAAGGCTAATTTTTCTTCCCTTTTTACACGTATTTAACGTCCATAATTGGAAAAGTTAATTACAGCAATGTATTTGGAATGGGTTAAGGGTTACATTCATGCAAAATGGTTGCATTTTAAGTTTATCGAAAAGTCTCCCTATTTTATGTTCAATCAGCGGTCAATACCTATACAATTCCAGAGTTTTGACAAACAACAGCTTGGCCAGTTACATGTAGTGACATATGCCATAATATAGCACAAAAGTGCGATGCACAAGAGGTAAAGATTAAACATAGTGGCAAGTTGGCAACCAATTTATTGCCATTGACTTGCTAATGCGAACGCTGGGCCTGCATAATAGATAGAAGTACTAAAAATTGTTTAAGAGCTAACTTGGATATTTATATGGTCTGATCCAATAGAGGTGGAGAGCAAGCATAAGCATCGGCGGCAGTGCGATGTTAATAGTAATGTTAATTATATGAAGTTATTAACAACTTAATGAAAGAAATAAAAGCAATAGAAATTATTGAGGAAGGTAAATACCTTATCTTACACCTACATATTTGAACATGAAAACGTTGTCAGTGGAGAATATAATTCCTTTATATATAGCATCCAATATGTAATTTATTGAAAATTGTGACTCAAAAGGGAAAACAATTTTTTTACGGGTACCCGGAGACCCAACGGGTAACGGCTCTCGGGTACCAGGTTCCTGATTTTTGGACCCGTGTAAACACTAATATTAGGTGATGACATATAACACTTTAATATTCCACTAAGCAACGGACCATAGTGCTCATCTTGTTTTCCATGTCAGGCATCTTCATGATTATGAAAGTACAAAATGCAAGTTGTTCATCCTCTTACTTTGTGGCTTCTATCTTTCTTTCAGGGACCTATTTGTTGTGGAAATCTGCAGGATGGAAACTTGCTGAATGGAAAGAATTAGAGGCAGCGGAGTGTTTGGCCAATGCAAAAAGACAACATCACTTTGACTGTAACCAAAGAACATGCAACACAACAGTTCTCTCAATGCTACCAAAACTAAGGGAAACTATCACAAAATTGGTAGATTCAGAGAGCCTTGTGAAAGAAATAAAGTCCAGGTATAGTTTTAAATTGTCAAAATTCCTTAGGCATATATCACTTTATTAGATGCAACAGAGTTCATATTCAAGCATAGGTGTGTGTGGAAGGGTTGGAGGGGGCACATACATTGCGAAGTTTTGTTATCATTGTGAATGTAAAGTTTCATTAGAAAGTGTGCTCTAACTAGCATTAAATTGGTCACTGACCACCCTTATTTCAGATCAGTATGACTGCCATGAAGTAATTAAAGAAATTGCATGTGCGGTGAGATGGTGACATTACTCACATACTCCAAAGTATGTTTTCTGTACATAAATTTGAATGTTCTTTTAAGATACTGTAGGTATGTATGGTCATACTGTACCTCTTCCTTTTTCAGGCCAGAGAACAAACTTGATCTGTGGAGTGAATTGAAAATTATGAGTAAGTACATCATGTGTTCATCATATCCTGCTGATAACAGTATATCTACGGCTCAAAACACATTTTCATTTTATCACAAGATTAATTCTAAATCACATCGATCTATGTAAAGAAGCATATTTTTGGATCAAATTTGTTGATCCAGGATATTATTTGCAAGAAGGCCAAACTTCAGAGTTTTAGACCATTTCATGCAGTGTATCTCAAGAGGATGAATGTTGACAGATGTTAAGCTTCTAAATTTAGTTGCCCTATTATTTGTGGTTGGTGTCTAATATCATTTACAGAACTTTGTCATGTACGTCATAATATGAAAATGTAAAGCTCTCTGTCTATTTAACATGGAAATAGTTAGTATTTATGCATCCATGGGTAAATGTTTGAATGAGATACAAAGGTACAGTACATCTTGTTTGGTCAAAGGTCACTCATGTGAAAACCTGAAACCCTATAAAATGGAGTACTCAAGAGGCAGGTTTCCCCTGATATATAGTGAGTTTATTACATATTCTAACACTACTGCACTCAAGCATTTCCCTAAATACATATTTTTACTAACCATTTAGAAGATCACTCTTGTTGATGAAAATAAGCAGAAGAATGTTGTATTCTGTATATATCCGCCCAGGCATATATCGTCATGTAGTTTCACATTATGATGCCTCTAATAAAAGCCAAGAAGCTGATTGGTAGAGCTCAAACATCAATGATATTAGGAGGTGACCAAAATGAGATACTTTGTTGGGGTAAAAATTGAAGTCAATTGTCATCTTTACTTTTGCTTAGTATACATTCTTCCCTGGCAGGTTTCACAAGAACCCTTGTTACTGTTTACAGTACTACCATGCTAGCAGCATTTCTGCGAGTGCAATTAAATGTCCTTGGCGGATACATGTATATTGATTCATGTATGGAGGACAACAATCAGGTAAATACTCAAAACTTCAACCTACCCAGATACTACTCTTGTGTTACTTGCTGTAGACAGGTAAGTCTGCATGTGTGTGTGCTTGATTTGAGTGTTGCAACAGATCGGGGCATTCTCATAAACATATAAGTTCCCAAATTTACCAGATTTTTTAAGAAAATTTTGAAGAAAATGTTTTTGTTTTGATTGTGATAAACACAAGGGGTAGTTAAAATTCGTAGTTAGGATGTATACGTCTTTTCTACATGAAATTATTATTTTTTCATCACACAATGTCATCATTTCACGTTCTGTCAACAAGTTTGTGACTTAGTTCGATTACAATTTTATTAAGACATACAGCCGAAGTGTTGAACGTAGTTGGTCAAACAATCATACAACAGAAGTTGTGGGAATGATCTATAGCTAGTGTTTTTCAAATCAATTGCTAGCACACATATATATGAATTTGGTGGGGAATTTGATCATTCATTTAAAAAATATTATCAAACCTAAACAATTATACAATTGCTTCTATCCATAATCATTGCACATTAAATGTCAGAAATGTTAAATTATCGTGATATCGTTTTGGGGCATTTGCAAACGATATTGTACGCTAAATTTCATAACAATATATTTGGACGATGTTTGTATTATCGCTGCAACACTACTCTATAACTAAAAAAATTCATTGCAGTTGAACTTCATACTTGGTATGTGGATGCACCTTGTTGAGTACAAGAACCACATTAGTTTTCACAGAGGTGAAAGGTTATTTGAGGTCACCAGATGTCAAAGTCTGACAAATTTGTAAGCTTAATATTGCAAATTTTGCTGTCTGACATGTGCAGTTTTGCTTAAAGTTGCTACGAGAGAACGACAAATATCTCAAAATCCCTGAACTCCGCCAGGGCTTTGAAATAAATTCCGTAGGAATTTTAAATTAAATTAAAAATAAAAGCAAGTTAAAAATTGGATCACTAAGGAAGCGTGATGGGGGGGGGGGGCAGGAGGGTAGGACATGTTCTCGTACAGTCCCTTAAATTTACCTGTGCTGTGCACTTTATACAGTTGCGTTTTTGCACACCCAAAATGTTTGCACCCCACAAACTGCTTGCCACACACCCATCACTTTTAAGTTTCTGGTGCAGCCATTACAGCTTGGTCAAAGTTTGAAAATCTGTTCAAAATGATTCCTCGGTTTGAAAAAATACCTTTTCCCTAACTCAAGATATGGTTGATTGATGTATCCTATTTTTATTGGCTAATCCCTTGAATATACTTTGGGGAGGACACAGTAGGTTGTCTGTAATGGTATAATAATAAATTAATGTTCTTCGAAAGCTTTACTCTCTTATAATAATCCTGTTGTACATTTGGAATGTTCACTTAGCTGTCATGATTTGCATTATTTAGATTTTCTTCAATTTCTAGAAAGATATTTTCTGCTTGAAGAAGTATGTCAACAATTGTAAAGAAAAAAAAAACATTTTCAGCTGAATAGCCATACTAACATTATTCAATCTGTTGTTACCAGATGCATTAAAAAAACACCACAAAATTCATATCTTCACCATACAAAATGCTATGAGGTTACAGTTTAACCTGAAGATGCAGAAAATTTCCAGCAATTTTATTAAGCAATCAACTTCAAGCAAGGGATTATCTCTCTTAGAAAATAATATAGACATAAATTGTTGTTATGTACTGGATGATAGCCATACAGTACTAGCATCTCCACTCATTTGCTTTCATTCTTTTATTGCCAATATTATTATACATGTAATCAAACAGCCTACCACCAATCAAGTGTGATTTCTATCTGTCTCTGCTAAGAGTGTTACTTTGAAAAGGAAATGTATTGTTTCAATGTAAACATGACTATTAGTTTTGCTTAATCTGCGGTTTCTCCCTAATTCTTATACACCATCATTTTAGATCTGATAGAGTTCTTTTCAGATACAAAGTTTTTTCTTTTTTTCTTTTGCAGAAATCATTTTCGTTGCAAGCTGCCCCAGATGTTCAACAGGAGTACCTTAGTAAAGTACAGTACCTATTATTAGATGGTTTGTTTATAATTGGTTGTTTCATCTTGTTTTCTTGTGCTGTAGAAATCTTTGTGGTGTTAACTGAGAGTTTGTTTATTTTATAAAGGCATATTGGAATGTGATACCTTAGCTTGCAAGCACTCAGATAGTATAGTTTGGTTCAACTAAGTTTGTACATAACACTCGCTAATTAAAGAATCTCATTCTTGGTGGAGAACAAGGTTAAATGAAAACAAACTCAAATTTGCTTGAAACACAACAGATACCTAAGAAAAGCTATTTAGTATATATCGTGCTTGGTATCAGGGTCGTAGCATGCACGGTTTAGTGGTAGGCACACTATTGGCTTTCTCTGAATAATTGTTATGGCGAGTAGAGCAAGTAAGGCTAGTGGTACGCAGTGTGTGGCAGCAATGGAATGCCATAGCAGGTTGGCGTGTGTTGCTTTTAGTCATATTGGTAGGTGGCAGGAAAGAGTGCCGGGCGGACGGGCCCAGCGCTACCCACACAACATAGAAATTGTGGTTTCTCTATGTATAGACTATTTTTTAAGTTATGTCTTCCATTTTTTATTCCTTGCTGGAGGCAAAAGGAATCTATGCGATGGTGATAGCATGTGCATATGTATGCGACACTTGCTTGTAAACACAGTAAATGAAAAATTTCATTGGTTTATTATGGATCCATCTTATTGAGTACAAAAACCCTATTCCTTTTCTGTGGTCAAAGGTCATTTGAAGTCAAAGTCTGAAAACTTTGTAAACACGATAACACGAAAAGTAAATTTTTGTCGAACTTTATACTTAGTATGCAGATCCAGCTTGCTGAGTACAAGAACCCTATTGAAAATTAGTGGAGGTCAAAGGTCACTTGTGGTCAACATTTAGGTCAAAGTCTGAAAGTCTTGTAAACATGATATCTTTCTTGAATTTCATGCTTGCTGTGTAGACCCAACTTGGTGAGTGAATGAACCCTATAGAAATTTGTAGCAGTCAAGGTCACATGAGGTGACTGTTAACCTTTAATTTTGGCATTCCATGTAGTGAGGAGCCATCTTGTGAAGGTGCCGTTTTGTTTTGTGAAGAACACACGTGTGTAAGGAAGATTAAAAAAAAGTAAGACCAAAGTTTCATGGTAGCAGAGGGAGGTTTCAATAAACAAGGACAATGGCTCAATCCGACAAATTTCTGCCACGTTTGACCAAACAAACAAGCTATTGGCAATAACACTAAGCCTAACTGGAAAGGCACCGGATACTGCATTGAAGGTACCAACGGAAAATCTAAATTCCGAAGATGGTTTGGGAAGCTACTAGAAGACTTGACGTGATATTCAAGAAAGATTCCATTGACAGCGCCCACGAAGCCTACAAGACCTTTGACGCCTACCGTCAGAGTGAGCCCACTCCAATTTCTGACTACATCGCTAAATTTGAATTGCTAATGGTAATGCATCATGTGAAATTGTCTGATTCTGTTTTGGCATTAAGATTGCTCGAAAAGGCCAACTTGGACAAACAGGATTGCCAAATGGCCCTTACCGCATGCATTGACATCAAATTTTGAGACAATGAATTCTGCCCTTAAAAGAATTTTTGGGGATCAACACAACAAACAAACAGGATAAGGCTTCAGCCTAGACATGATCTACCCCTCTTAGGCCAGATCCCACTTGCCTAACATTGATAGGCTTAACATTAGGCCCATCAAACAAGACTTAACTGAGGAGGTGCTTGTCTCAGAGTACCAAAAGCATGGGTACTGGCCAGGTAGAAATAGATCTTTACATACTGCTAAACCTGCCACAGATGGATATTCACAGGACAGTATTCCTGGTACCAATCCCTTAAATCGATATGAAAAAAACAAAATGTGTGAACTGCCAATCTATCTTTCACTGGGCCAAAGATTGTCCCTATAAAAATCAGTCAGCCAACATTACTGAGAACGTTGAAAAGTCAAGCAGACCCACTGATAAGAGCAGAGAATCTGTCGACATAACATTGTTTGCCAAAATGATGAGAAGGATTAAAATGAAATTGTTATAGCTGAAGCCTTTGGGGCTGCGGTTGTTGATACTGCATGTAGCAAGACAGTCTGCAGTAGAACTGGCTTAATGAGTACACAAGCAAACTTGGGGAGGAAGAGCAATATGTTTCAATCTACAACCTCACAGGAATTCCGATTTGGTAATGGCTAATGTATTGTCAGGTGAAAATGTAATTATCCCAGCTCTCTTTGGTGATACCCTTTGTAACATCTCCACAGAAGTGGTAGACTTTGACTTTGGCATTAGGTTGTGAACATATTCTCCACGATTGATACTAGATGACTTTGGCATTAGGTTGTGAACATATTCTCTGTGATTTATACTAGATGACTTTGGCATTAGGTTGTGAACATATTCTCTGTGATTTATACAAGATGACTTTGGCATTAGGTTGTCAACATATTCTCTGTGATTTATACAAGATGACTTTGGCATTAGGTTGTCAACATATTCTCTGTGATTTATACAAGATGATTTTGGCATTAGGTTGTCAACATATTCTCTGTGATTTATACAAGATGACTTTGGCATTAGGTTGTGAACATATTCTCTGTGATTTATACAAGATGACTTTGGCGTTAGGTTGTGAACATATTCTCTGTGATTTATACTAGATGACTTAGGCGTTAGCTTGTGAACATATTCTCTGTGATTTATACAAGATGACTTTGGCATTAGGTTGTGAACAAATTCTCTGTGATTTATACAAGATGACTTTGGCATTAGGTTGTTAACATATTCTCTGTCATTTATACAAGATGACTTTGATATAAGGTTGTTAACATATTCTCTTTGATCTGTGAGGCAGATTGGCTAGATGTCTGGCGGCCTTTTAAATTCCATCTGGTTTACACTCAAGTCAATGAAGTTCTCATTTTCTCACTATACTTTTGTTTAGTGCCCTCTTCAGTTTTTCCTACTTTTTATTTCTAGTTCAATCTATTTCTGTTTGCTAACTTCTACTTCTATATCTTTCTATATCACTCTCCTTTTCCTTGTGTCAATTTCAGTTGTCTCATTATACTAACAAAATTCCTAATATTTGCTACACAAATACTACATATATCTTTTTTTTAATTCCTATTTGACATGCAAGGGCAGCATTAATGGCCTGATCTGAGGGGTTACTTTCTTTTATGTGATCAAACAGAACATACATGAACTCCATGCCACTCTTGTAGCAAAAATACCTTTAGATTCTCTTATTAAACAAGATTCTAAAAGTAAAGGGTGATTGCACCACACTGCACCTTTAAGTGAAAACACAATCTGCCATATGAATAATTTCAAGCAGGAAAGAAAATATTTGTTGTGCATACTTAAATAATTACACGAAGCAAAATTATGAGACAATAATGCAATAGCCTAAAATTTTTTTTGTTTTAAATGTTAAGAAAATAAATCTGCTGCTTGTTATGGTTTCCTTGTATTCTTTCTTTAAATATTCTACAGGAATAACTGACCTCACAAAAACAGTTACAGAAGCTGTTGAAAATGTCTTGGGGAAGTAAGTATGGAACAATTTTCAATAAAACTTTCATTATCCAAGGGTGGAAAATTTGAACGGTGCTTCTGTGGTACAGGCTGTTATTTGTTGATGCCTTTCAAATATTTAACATCTATCAGACTCTCTCTACAAGATAGTATGAAGTATGTTTTGTTACAGACACTCTCTACAAGAAATAATGAAGTTTTAAGTTTAGTGACAGACTCTCCCTACAAGACAGCATTAAGGTTTGTTACAGACTCTCTCTACAAGATATAATGAAGTTTTATGTTCATTACACTCTTTCTACAAGACAGTATGATGTTTTATGTTTCGTTACAGACTCTCTTTACAAGACAGTATGAACTTTTATGTTTCGTTACAGACTCTCTCTACAAGACAGTATGATGTTTTATGTTTCGTTACAGACTCTCTTTACAAGACAGTATGATGTTTTATGTTTCGTTACAGACTCTCTTTACAAGACAGTATGAACTTTTATGTTTCGTTACAGATTCTCTCTCTACACGACAGTATGATGTTTAATGTTTCGTTACAGACTCTCTTTACAAGACAGTATGAACTTTTATGTTTCATTACAGACTCTCTCTACAAGACAGTATGAACTTTTATGTTTCGTTACAGACTCTCTTTACAAGATTTTATGAACTTTTATGTTTCATTACAGACTCTCTCTACAAGACAGTATGAACTTTTATGTTTCATTACAGACTCTCTCTACAAGACAGTATGAACTTTTATGTTTCATTACAGACTCTCTTTACAAGACAGTATGATGTTTTATGTTTCGTTACAGATTCTCTCTCTACACGACAGTATGAACTTTTATGTTTCATTACAGACTCTCTCTACAAGACAGTATGATGTTTTATGTTTCGTTACAGACTCTCTTTACAAGACAGTTTGAAGTTTTATGTTTCATTACAGACACTCTCTGCAAGACAGTATGATGTTTTATGTTTCGTTACAGACTCTTTACAAGACAGTTTGAATTTTTATGTTTCATTACAGACTCTTTCTACAAGACAGTATGATGTTTTATGTTTCGTACCACTCTCTACACAAGATTTTATGAACTTTATGTTTCATTTCAGACTCTCTCTTCAAGACAGTATGATGTTTTATGTTTCGTACCACTCTCTACACAAGATTTTATGAACTTTATGTTTCATTACAGACTCTCTCTTCAAGACAGTATGATGTTTTATGTTTCGTTACAGACTCTCTTTACAAGACAGTATGAACTTTTATGTTTCATTACAGACTCTCTTTACAAGACAGTTTGAAGTTTTATGTTTCATTACAGACACTCTCTACAAGACAGTATGATGTTTTATGTTTCATTACAGACTCTTTCTACAAGACAGTATGATGTTTTATGTTTCGTACCACTCTCTACACAAGATTTTATGAACTTTATGTTTCATTACAGACTCTCTCTTCAAGATAGTATGAAGTTACAGGATATGGAGGATTGCCTGACTAAACTTCGTGGACAAGTTGAGGTCTTGAGTTCAGATAATGATGGTATGATCACTTTGACTGTTATCTTACATAAAATTACCTCAAATGTCTGATTTTCCACATCAAACAGCAATTACTCTTATAACTTGTTTTTAAATGTGAATGATGGTGTTGCCTTGCCACATGAAGACAATATTATTTGTCACATGGAGAAACTCAATTTCAAATGCTTTTTGATGACATTGTAAACCATTATAATTTTGTAATCATAGCAGATTATCGTGATATTTAAAAGTTGAAGAGCATGCCTTTGGAAATTGAATGACAAAACACAGAGTTACCTCAACTGACACACCGTCAGCAATGTATTTGAATTTAAAGTAGTAGTAGTTCATCGGAATTGTCAAAACCGTCGGAGTTGAAAGCGTCCAAAAAATGCATAATGTTGGTTTCTAGAAAAGCTGACAAAACGTATCAGTTAAACTGCAAATCATCAGGATTGAATTCTTGGCAGTTTGCTCGAAGCAAAGAATGCGGTCACTGTTGCAGCAAAAACACATAACGAAGACAATGGACGTGCATGACACTAACTTCAAAAGGGAGAACTGTGATAGCAAGCAGATGATGCCTTGGAGAAAGTATGGTTGAAAACTCTCTCAGCATCCAGGTTTATGTTTGGAATTTAGCTAATCATTTCTACATTAATTTGTTCATTTTTCGATTTATGTCAAAGTTTATTTATCTTTTTGTTGATAACGCTATGCCTACGTGAAACCAGTGTGACAGAGTATGGTTGACTGCACAATAGGGACTAATACTACAAATGTTGGTGCTTGTAAGGTTATTATTGAAGCCAAATATACTTTCTTTAATCTGGTCGACCTTAATTAATGAACATGAAAAAATGGCTGATGATACTAAACACATTGGTAGAGCAGAAGCTTGAAGTTGAAAACCATGATTATAGTTACACCATTGAATTTATGTAGGCGATATGTTAATCACGTAGCCTTTTGTTCCTTCTTGATTTTCTTCACTGTTATCTGCACTTGTGTTAATGAGTAACTGACTTATACTCCCTACCCTCTTCCATTAGTCCTCTCTTTGCCCCTCTACAGTTTATCTCCAACCTCTCCTCTTCCCCCTGTTGGTTTTTTTTCTTCTCTCCATCCCTTGTCTACTATTCCTCTTACATCTATCTCTTTTGTGTTCACCCTGCACCTTGACCTGTCTATATTCTGTGCATGTATTTGTAACTTGTCTTTCAGCCTCTGAAGAAGATCCTGCTAGGATCGTAACGTTAGGCCCTCTTACTTTTACACATTCTCTTAAACGGGCGCTTCAGTGGATAAGCAGTTTACTAACAGTTTTGTTTATATTTGACATTCATAATAAAAATAGATGTAGAGCAGGTTTTGTACATAGGTGCCATAGTATTTTGTAAGAGACCAAATGCAGAAACTGCTTAATAAAATTTGAACATAAACTTATTCTGTTACTTACACTCTTGTAATGAGCCAAAGTTATCAGGAAGGAAACAAGACAGTGTAAAACCTACATGATTAAGAAGCTTCGATGATCAGTTCTTGTGCCTATATACACTTAGTCAAGCAGTTTCTGCATGATTAAGAAGCTTCGATGATCAGTTCTTGTGCCTATATACACTTAGTCAAGCAGTTTCTGCCATTGACATTAAACCTACATGATTAAGAAGCTTCGATGATCAGTTCTTGTGCCTATATACACTTAGTCAAGCAGTTTCTGCCATTGACATTAAGCATGAGTGAAAGAAATCTCAGCTATTATCTAACGAACAGACTAAATGAGCCAGAAAATGTTTACTTTGTGGCTTTGTATTTTACCTCATTCTCTAAGAAGAGTGACAGTTTTTTGGTGATTGTAGCTACATGCCATCTAATCACATTGTGTTAAGCTGCTGCATTGTTGATGTTCTTGTTTATATGTTTCAAAGTGAAAGTAATTTTTACAGTGATGTCAGTTTTAACATTAACATGTCATTTGCTTTTTTATTGTTTACTTTTTATGTATTTGAATTGACTAACAAGAGACTGTAAGGATCAGCATATATATCATCTCTACTTTAAATAATAGATATGGGTGGACTTTGTCATTTTCAGTGTTGCTGGCAGGAAACATGGTACATCCTTTGAGTCGGTACATGATGGGAGCAGAGGGTGGGAATCAGTCATCCTGCAAGTTGGCATCAAGTCAAGAATCCATTCATCGTATCATGCAGGAAACCAGAGACGTTATTGAGAGGTTAGAGTCATGTTCATCTAAACTTGATTACGGTATCACTAGTATACTACTACCAGTAGGTCAAACTTATTTCTGGAAAGCAAAATGGAACTCCTTTATGGAGTGTACTACTTGACAAATATGATACTCATTGGCAAGTTGACATTGCCTTTAACAACTCAAACTCTGGGAATAACTCAAGGGATTGCCAAACATCAGGTTTTCAATATCCCTACTAGTCTACTTAGTAGGGTTAGCAATGAATCTGTAGTTCAGGGTTTCATTGCCTTGACTAAATCTCTTCTCAAGGGCTGACCCAAGCCTCAGGTTCTCAGTATCTTTACTAGTCTACTGAGTAGCACTAAACCTCTACTCAAGGGCTGACCCAAGCCTCAGGTTTTCAGTATCTTTACTAGTCTACTGAGTAGCACTAAATCTCTACTCAAGGGCTGACCCAAGCCTCAGGTTTTCAGTATCTTTACTAGTCTACTGAGTAGCACTAAACC
>JAIPMN010001830.1:0-12315 GCA_020650975.1 Apostichopus californicus | reverse complement strand
GTGAGGGGGGGGGGTTGTCCACTCTTATATTTGCCATTCCGCCACTTCTTCATTATTAATCGCATACAAATACCAATCTATTATTTTCAACAGTGTGATAGCTTTCTTCATCATACTTGTTCATATCATATAAAAATGGTTATTGTATATACTTCAGATATATCCATTTTTGCTTCAAGCCGTGCGGCTTCCCTGCTCTGTAATAAAAGCATAACTTAAAGGAGATACAAATCCAATCGTCATCATTGGTCTATGTGATATAGATAACTGTCATGAAAAACTCCCAAAAGCTAAGAAGTCTGATATCATTTGGAAATTTAAAGTTCCTCTATATACACAGAAGGCATGGATCCTTGATCTAAACATGAAATCATCTACCCACATATGCTTAATTTGTAAATGTTTTTATTTATTTATTACAATATTACTTTCTCTCATGTTCAACACGGTCCAATGATGACATTGGTTTCAACGCTGTTAACATTCTACCTTGAAAACATGAGTAGCTAACTTAAGAGAGAGTCAAATGTTTCACGTCCTATCTGCACTGAAACATCACAGATTTACAAAATGATAGTTACCAGACACGACTTCTTCAGTTTCGATATCTCCCAAACGGAAAAAAAGATTTCCGTAGCTGTTTTAGGGAATTGTTCTTGACAAATATCTCAGTCATATACGACAAAGATGCCGATTCGGTGGTGTCCCCTTTAATTTTGATAACTTTAATGCCACTACAAATGCAGTCATGTGTAAACTATCACTTTCTAATGCTAATTGAATAATAACATTGAAGAGAAACATAATACTGCTCCGAAACAATGAAAACCAAATTGCTATTCTCCGAAAGTATAATAATTCTGTTGTAGCTACTCTCAATACAGCAACACTATATTTACTGAATAGTACTGCATGGTACTGTTTATTTAACAGTAACGTTGTAGTTATTGTTAGCTGAATAAGAGGCCGATATTATCAGTCCGTTAATTCAGAAAAAAAAATAATAAAAATCTATATAACTAAAATCACAATACTTATCACACAGCTGAGGAGTGGTGAATAATTTTCATTAAAAACAATGATTTGAAAAGTATTAGAAATCCTTTCAGTTTAAATACTGGAATTAACATACTGGTATAATTTCATCACTTCATTATAATGAACTTAATGAATTATGTTTGGTTTTTACCTTACAAAAATACTAGCAATATAAAGTACTATCTTATTTTAGCTATAATAACCATCGATATTTGACAATGCTGACTACAATGTTGGATAATATGTTTGCTGTGCTATTCTGCAAATAACCGCGTGAACGTCTATATTTCTTCATAATCGCAGTAACCTATAATTCTGTTACAACATGGAATCAATTTGCAGTAAATAGAGCTCCCTCATGTGTATATATAAGTTACCTATATCATGTATATTCCGATGGCATACCAGAGTACAAGCTTTAGACTTCATTCAATAGAATTTGAATTAAGCGAAATTTCTGCACCCTTCATTCGAATTGTTGCCTAGTAACAGTCCATTATTTGCTAACATTCACCAACAGCTCACGCCATACTTTGTAAAAATAGAATATGGGGGATAAATTGAATTAACATTTATACATTAGTCTACAAATTATTGTGGAAGTAGAGCCAAATGAGTTGGTATTCGGTACTGTACAATATAGAGCTAATTAGATTTGTTGACTGGGCAGATCGAAGTTCGAGTTAATGGTAACGTTTATTGCAAGTTGCATTTAAATCAATTGTATGTACCATATGATGCAAAGCAGTGACTTTTGGTACTCACATTTTCAATACTAAGACCAATATTTAAATTTGACGCGATACTGAGCAGAATGCACAATAAACTGTTAGTAGATACATTAGCATGAAAGATGTGCAGAAGACGAACCTTAACATGATGTTCGGAAACTGGAAGGGTGGGTGAGAGTGGTGTGGCGGGGGAGGGGGGGGGGGTAACTGGTTGATATTCAGACTGGTAGTGATGGCTAAAAACGGTATTTCAAAACAATTTAAAAAAGTCTATACGCTTACCGCTTTAAAGGTGATAGCAGCAAACTGGTTTGTATCATGTTGTAATGTGCTTCAGTGAGCTGAAATCGGACCATGGTTTGCGTCTATGATTGGTGCAAACTTGTTTCACGAAAATACTTGAAAACATGGTAGGACTTCTTAACTTTTTACTGGATTTCTCAATCACAGCAAACCAGTGTTAGAAATCGCTTCCCTGCGTAAAATGCGTATATATTAGTTACGTAGCCCACAGAGTACTGTCAGTTTCCATCATAACATTCGAAGGGTCCTTCCTCCTGATCAAACTTAACTACAATTAATTCTAGACGTACGTGAGGAATGCTAAAATAGAATCAACGTTTCAAGAACAACCCCGTGGTATCAACACGGCGAGAATTTAACAAATGACCATGCCAAGGATCTCATTATTCTTGTTCACTTTAAAGTTTCCTTCAATGTTTGATCTGTGCAAAGCCTTAGAGCATGTCAACGTGACCATGCTTATTGTAAGCTGATAGTACTTCTGTACTTATTGCCTTTAATTCATGGTCACGTCGGATGCAGCGACTCGCCGCAAGTCAAGCAATCTTTGACATTCTGTTTTGGCAAAAGACTAGCTTTATCAAGCTAATATGTCATACAACGACCATCACAAACATATTGCTGACGTAAGAGAACCACTTGTCGAAACGTATTTGACCCTTTGATTATTTCCGTTTCAAATTAATTCCATAATCATATTTCTCATTGCGTAAAACAAATTATAATAATAATGTCAAATGCCTGCAGATTTAGATTTTGTTTTCATTTGTATGAAACCCATTAAACTAAATTATATACTTCCATAAATACTGCGCAAACTTCATCATATATAGAGCTGCTCTACATGAAATTCGTCATTTACGCAAGCTACCGAGCAAATCACTCTTTCATTACACAACTGTTTATTGTCACTCAGTCGATGCAATGTTCTAAAAGCTGTACACAAAGTAACGACAGTATGAACAGTGTTGATGTCCTGTTTATATTAGATAATGGTTCGGAACTGTTCCTACTGTCACTATGAGTGCTTTGAAGCATGACACAAGAGGACAGTATAGCCTGAACAGTATGAACAGTGTTAATGTCCTGTTTATATTAGATAATGATTCGGAACTGTTCATACTGTCACTATGAGTGCTTTGAAGCATGACACAAGAGGACAGTATAGCCTGGCATTAGCATTGGAACGTTATAGTGCAGTCAAATTTCACAATTTAGAATTTCCCAATTGTGTTGAATCTTGGTTAATACTACCATTGAAAATCGAATGAATACAGTATTCGCACAAGAACCATAGTCGCAGCTATACCGGCCCCACCCCGTGTACATTATCGCAGCTATACCGGCCCCACCCCCGTGTACAGGTGGGCAGAATTCTACGCAAAAGGGTCCTAGCGTACCTTTTGTTGGCCTACATAAATATAATAAGTGCGGTACCACCTAAACAGTCGAAAATTCTTTAATTTCCATTTCCCCTCTCAAATATATAGTACCATTTTGCATCTAATCACCCTCCGTTTTACTCAAATTTCTGAAAGGGGAGAGGCCTGGAGCTTTCATAGTTAGATATGGTAACAACATAACAATGCGGATGATTTGAGACTACAAACGATGATAGAACCTCCCTGTGAATACACATGTGTTTATATTTAAATGAAACAGACTCACAGCAGTCTTTGTCTCTTTCAAACCTTTGATTACTTTTAAAAACTATGTACAATCCATCCAATCAAACTATTGATGCATATAACCAACCAGCAGGTGCTTGTTTATCTTTAATCAATAACTTTCTAAATGAAAGCACACATTTCTTTATATGATTGTAAGGTGTTATGCTAACACTTTCTCATGGAATTGGGTTAATGTATTGGAATGAAACGGTGGGAAGGAAAGCTGCAAATTCAGTATACATTGCTCATACGAAATTTGGGATAAACAGAAGCAAAGAGGGCTGCAGCTTTTAATCAAATCAAAAATCCTCTGTCATGTTTAGGGGAATGGTTTACTACATGAGTTGACTCTGGGGGGGGGGGACTTAAAAGCACTTCACATCCCCTCCTGATGCTTTACAACACTCTCGCAAACATATCTACAAACTACCGCCATATGCATCACAACAATTACTCCAACATAACCACCAATATTCGTGGTGAGTTACGAAACATTCGTGGACATAATCAACCATCACAGTGCTTTGTTATAAATCTTCCACAATCTGCCAGGGACATATTCATCATATGTAAACTAAGAACGTAACAACTGCAGCGGATTTTTCAAACCATTTAGGCGTTGAGCTACACCCAACAAATTAATTTATTGGGGGGGGGGGGGTAAATTAACTATAGGATCATTTCACAACATTTAAGTAGGCGTAAATGGCAGATAATATCCGATAATCCGATAATCCGAGAGAAACCCTCAGATTTACTCTTCCTTCCGTTGATTTACACAAACGATTAATGTTTGTAAGTCTGTTCCTGGGGACTTCTCGTCCCGAAATAGAACCTGATATGTTTCATAACTAATCAAACCTGCACAAAACTTATACTTTCTCTACTTCATTCATCTGTGTTACTCAATAGTGCGATCGTTCGCATCAAATACTCAAATTAATGCCCTGACTCGTGTACGTAAAATATAGGATAGGCATAGAAAGACATCTGACATTGAGCTGTTTGCAAGCCATACTTAATTTTAATATTTATCTTCAAAAAGAACAAAATATGTATTGATGTGAGAAAGCTGTTAATAACCTGTATGAGCTAGAAGCCTTTCGCATTAATCTATTTCTTCGTATTGATATATATTTGATGTCTACCTTAGAAGGCAGATACGGTCAATTATGCCGAAGAGAACTCCTATAGGACCCTAATGCCATTTAACTCCTATAGTACCCTACTGGCATTTAACTCCTATAGGACCGTAACGCCATTAAACTCATATAGGACCCTAGCTCCATTTAACTCCTATAGGACTCTACTGTCATTTAACTCCTGTAGGACCGTAATGCCACCTACAGGACCCTAACGCCATTTAACCTAATAAGGACCTACTGCCATTTAACTGCTATAGGACCCTAAGCCAATTAACTCCTATATGACCCTAATGACAGTTACCTCCTATAGGACCCTAATGCCATTTAACTCCTATAGGACCCTACTGGCATTTAACTCCTATAGGACCGTAACGCCATTAAACTCCTATAGGACCCTAACGCCATTTAACTCCTATAGGACCCTACTGTTATTTAACTCCTGTAGGACCGTAATGCCACCTTCAGGACCCTAACGCCATTTAACTCCTATAGGGACCTACTGCCATTTAACTTCTGTAGGACCCTAATGCCATTTAACTGCTATAGGACCCTAAGCCAATTAACTCCTATATGACCCTAATATCAGTTACCTTCTATAGGACCGTAATGCCATTTATGTCAGGAGCGTAACAATCTTTCAAACAATGTAGAGGACTGATTAGATTGTACCCACATACAGTGTACAGTACACTACTGTACCCTTACACAGTTATGGTTTTTTTTTTCACCGCTGTACCTCCCTAGGCTTTAACATATCCCAGAAGATCCCTGCACATGACAGTAAACTCAGCTTTATAACTATAATCATATGCGCTATACTCATACGGTAACCGTTACATTTATAATACCCGTGTAGCCAAAGCGATTACCATATTTTATAGTCATAGTTAGGCTATAGCCATGGCGATACTATTAACTTTAACATTAAGCCGTATTCAGTACTTGGTAACCATTACAATAAGAATCACAAATTCGCTGCAGACATCAAATTTATGAATTAGAAAGGTAATAATAAGTACAAAAGTAAAGCCACGTCTTCTGAAGAAATAGGTTAAATCCTTACACAAATGCATATTATAAGCCTCTAAAATTAGTGAAAGGGAAATTTGTTTAGAAATTAGTTAAATATGCATGTTCAGATTTGACAGGAGGTTTCTTGATATTTAGCTTGATCTCTTGCACACGGGCATATTCAATATATACTATATATCTTCCTGCAAGTAAACGTCCGCCCAACTCGCTATCAGCCATGTTTTTCTATTCTTATAGTCTTGACAAATAACTAGGCACATACACTGTAAACCTGACATATATAAAACAAGGAATTATTCTATTAGCGCTATTAAGATGACTTGTCCGTTGCTCTATACCCTAATGTATATATATTCTTTTTGGTTCTTCGATTTTGTTACAATTTGAAGATAGTTCTAACATATTCAAGATAACAGGATCGGTAATTCGTCTGTGATCGATGCTTTAGCTGTTGTTTGTTACTTCTTCGTCTTTCTTACTAACACATTAACTGCGGCATTAGATGGTCAATTACATCCTATCGATATAATACGTATTCATTTGGAAGGCCTAAGGCTATCCTAGATTCAAAACACTACACATGTGGGTCAAGAACTATAATTTATACTGTTCTTTAGTCACCCGAGAGCCATAGTTGTATTCTTGTCTCTGTTCTTCTGTGAATACAAAGTTCGTTTAACCGTTATGTTATGAAAATCAAGAGTGTATGGACGGTCATGTACAGATTACTCTTTGTAAGTAGCCATAGGCAACAAGCTGTTACAAGTGGACAATGTATGCATATTGTAAAGTCACCGAGGAGAAGTGATTTCTCTTACATGATGTCAGGGATTTTGTAGAAATAAAAGAACCACACTCAGTATGAATGGTGACGGGACATGTAATTCTGCAATTGCAATGTATGAACATATACACACTACACACTACGGCAGTGTCGTACACAGGAGTTCATTGGCGTGGAGAGGGGAGGGGCCGGGGGGGGGGGTGGAAAGCTCAAAAATTTCCACGACTGACAAAATATACATAATACATTTTTTTTTTATAAATATCTCTCTGATGTGGAATCTTTGACATCTTTAATACCATCGATACAAAAAAAGTTGTGAAACAGTCATGTTTCAAATATAACTGTAAAGTAACATAAGGGGACATCGATGGTCCTGTACACAATTAGGGCCATCATCACCATGGTAATGACACGTGATGTGTGTGTGTGTATCAGAGAGCATGAAGCATGTACTAAACCATGTAACCACGGGAATAATTTGGTCTCGGTAACACAACTTATGTTAAATAAGGAATGTGATAATATCATTTGCATAAACAGGCGCATTGTTGTAAGGAAGACTCCTACAACTGGAAAGTCAATTAGTCACCAAGCAGGAAGTATACCAGGCGACACTTATAATATAGCACATCATGATGCGCTAATGTATGACTGTTACAGCACACCACAGTGATCAACATTGAATGTGGGCCCTTAAACTTTCATATATTTGCTTTGCTTGACAACAGAAATACCAAATCCAAATCTAAAGCATTGCATCGGAATTTTCCATCGAACAGCGTCAAGAAATTTCCTAAATCCAGTTAGTTTTTGTACATCGTGTATAGACAGAATGGCCTTCTGTTACAAATATACACCGACAAGTTGGTTGCAATATCAGACTTTTCCCTCAAACCAAAATTATTCTGCGCTGTCCCACTCTTTAATTGCTGCAATTCCAACCGGCATTTTTGCTCTCCAAAGCCATTATGTACCGACATGTCACATAATTATAACACATCAAGGGTTTCAGCTCCGGTACATATATTCTAGGTTTACATTTAAGCTGCTGAATATTGGATAATTGTTCATATTCGTTGCCATGACAATCGGTTATCAGATTAATGTTCCATTTCAGCAAACACATTCTCAATGGTGTTTACTAACTGAATATAAAACTACGCGGAATAAGACGATATTGTATAGTTTTACTAACACTACTGATAATATCTGACGGTAAGAAACGTTAATTTTAACAACTGGTCTGCTGCCAAAGAACATTTACGTGAATACTAGTTTTCCATTGCATACATTATCTACGCAACCTACAAGGTTATCCTTAATCACTGAAGCGTGATGCACTTTGGGTGGTAAAGTATACATCATGAACTCTCATGCTTGAAGAATATATAAGAACTTAACTAGTATTAAGCTATACAGCTCACCTAGCAACGCACGTGACTTTGTGAAAGAAGCCGCCGAGGGAAAGGTATTTTATACATATATTAGTCAAACGGTTAATTTCAGCATTACGAGCAATCTTGACCATCACGTGAAGGTTGTGTAAGTTCATATATAAGAGTCTTTGCCGCTACTCGGAGTGTATCAGTTTTTACATGGAGAAGAATAAGAAAGAAAAAATGGCTCCTTTCTATCTTGTATTCCATTTTGGCATCGCAAGTGCGTTAGCATCAGTGCAGTTCAGGGGGATACTTCCCTAGCTTGTTTTATGGAGTGTATGACACAATGGAGTTAATCACGGCCACCAATAACGCCAACACTAAGAATGCAAAATGTAAAAGTGACTTATGGCAAACACATACAGACAAGAAAAGTTCTGTTCTGGTTGATGTAGAAGAATAAGAAGAAAAAACGCCTCCTTTCTACTTTACGCCGTTCTTGGCGTCACGATGAATATGAATAATTTATGAACAAACAAACACCGGCTGCAGCAGCTTTCTGTTCACTTTAATTTAGTCAAAACTCAAGAATCATTTCTCTGTTTCTCAAATATTAACTTTAAATAAAGTGTCTACAAAGACGTTGGTAGGTTTACGATCACACAGAGACGGCGCGAAACCCGACTCAAGTAACATGAAAGACTTCAATCAGCTGCAGTGCCCGGGCGCCTCATGTACGATAAAACGATAAGAAAAACAAGGCATGGACCAGCCTATATGTTACTCTCAGAACAAGTCCAGACGGTTTCATTAATGTAACTTGAAGAAGAATGTGAATCCTGAAATTGGTATAAATATTATACATAAGTAAATAACACCTTTTCCATCACTGGCCTTGTAAATCGTGTTATTATCCTTTTAACGCGGAAAGCGAATGTACCAACATGCGTTGCAATATAGAACAGGCTACATACACAAACCTTACTGAATGGAACACACCAACATTTAATGGAATTGAACTAACCAACAGCAGCATTTGCAACCTGAGAAAACTACAATGTCACAGCTTAAAAGCAATCAAGGCTACCCTGTATACATACACAGTGAAATTTAGTTACGTAATGTTTAATGTTATCGTCGACATAACTTTGGGAGATCGACTTAATTGCGGCATGGGATTTGATTCGATGATGATTGTGTAGCTGATTTTTGGGAAATCAAATTTCTTGCCCGATCGGACACTCAGTATAGGCTACTACATGGCAGAACTTGTGAAATATGTTTTAACAATGGGTGTTGCTTCTTGATGCAGATCCTAGACGAAAAACACATTGAAGTATTATCCCAAATCATTACAAAATAATATATACTGTTGTCTTGTGGATGTAAAAAGCCTGTAAGCCCACCATGCACGCGCACTACACTACTGCATATTTGCGGGCAAATGCAGTTCTATTTTATGTTAGGAAATCCCTCTTCTGTTACGCTAAGCATTTCCATCACATCTAGCGCCGTTGTTTCTCTGTAGGAGGTGAGTGAACTTCGCGTTTGGTGTTAAACTTTGATAGAATTTGTTAAAAAGTTTATACAACAACCTACTTCTAAGGTTTAAATTCCTGGCATATCTTGCTACTTTAAATCATGCATGCAGTGTCTGCCCCCCCACCCACCCCCCCCCCAAATATGACGCGTTTCATTTCTGCTTAACTTCCTTCCTTGGTTATTTTATCAAATCATAACGACAGGTCCGAAGTCAAAGACAAACATTCCTGATTGATTGCAAAGATCTTAATCACTTTTTTCCGGTCGGTTTCGTAACATGTGATATTATAATCTCATTACAATGACCTGAAAATGCGCTGATGTAGTCCCCGGGAATGTTGCTTTTATTGATGACCAAAAAATTGATCAAATCAAGCGAGAAAACGGTTAGAGGGTGAATCGTTTATCAGGAAGGTTTTGCGGAATACTTTGGTATCTCTGAATACTAAAGCGGGTTGCCAAAACCATAGGAAGAGCACCAGTTATTTATCTAGCCTAGTTTATGTTTCGATCGAGATGAAGGCATGTTGATGTTACCTGCTTTTCCGTAACACTTTCACCTTTTAGCTTCATTTCTATCATCTACTCTTATTTTTCTTGACTTCTTTTTGCCAACGGCAAAATGACGAAATAGGATAGTATTGAGTGAGTCTTCCATGTCAGGAATAAAGACGTGGAATCTCTGTATCGGAAGATATGGCTTTATCGCCTCACAGTCACAACTCAATATATATTTATAGGGCGGTTAACCAAAAAATAATAAGTTAACCTCAGAAATAGTTTGTTAATTCTGGAGATATGCTTGGCAGAGAAGAGCATTTCTATAAAAAGTCTAATTACAATTATATGCTAGACTGTGTGTTTCTTCTACGTTACTTCCATTGTATCACCAACCAGCAATCACCACAGGCCAAGATTTCCCCTAGGACTTTTCTCTGCAAATAATGTAATATATTGTTTTCTTGCATGTTATGTTTTGTAAGCTTTCAAACAATGCTCTCACTAAAAATCAAAGGCATTTATAAACTCCCTTGATGATTACCTCTGCAGTAACGTAGTGAATAACATGAAATAACGTGTAACCATGGCAGAAACTGAACTGTTAATTCCCTTTATTCGTAGATTTCTACATTGGTATTCAAGCCGAGAGCTGCCATGCTCACTGGTGAAGTAGTCCTATACTTCAAGCTACTCTATTTATAGGGTATCATTGTTTCCTTCGCGACAAATATTAGTTAATTTGGGTATTTCAAATCGATCCATTTTCCATTTGATACAGTTCAGTCTGGTAGTAAGTTCATGCCATGCGCTAGTCTTGACCAAGTCGTTTGTAATACTCTTCTTCTCGCGTGCAACTGTACGGTGACCGTACAATTCCCCCCTGGACAATTACCCCCGGACATTTACCCCCAGACAACTCCCCCTGGACGAGTACCCCCCGGACAATTCCTACCCAGATAATTCCCACCCGGACAGTTCCCACCCCAGACAACTCTTTTGCAACAACCGTATGAGTTCCTATCCGTTGCAGTAACAGTTTGCAGTAATGTTTTTGTGAATAATATAGATGACTGCACCATGTTAAAAAAAAAATGTGAATATGCTCCAAAAACAGTATTGTCATTACCGTATGTATTATAGCTGTGGGTACAGTACGGCACTTATAATGAGGCCGCTGTAACTTAGGATCAATTTCTTCTCGACTACTGTTGAAGCTGCATAGTATAAGTGTAGACGCATGGCGAACCAAAATAGCCAACAGGCTTTTTGGTCCTATACATGAAATGAAAACAAAATCAGACCTATAATGTGCTTTATTACGTACATGTTAAATGTATAAACACGATAAATAAACTGTCACGTAGTAGTTTTTATTTGAACATTAATTACTGTATTGGATTATCTTAGCTCATGCAACGTCATCAAACTATATATGTGTGACATATTTCATGAAATCACAAGAATCATAATCCACCGCCTTTAATGTGATGGTAAATGCAAGATATACGCATGATTTATACCAAATATTATACAATTTCTTAAATGGTGCATATTAACCCGGGTTGCAGACTGAAGTAGCAAACATTTAACAGCTTTAATATTTAATACATCATCATTGTATTATTGATCGTAGCTGATATTTGTTCTTCTTTCAGGGACATCAATGAAATTGAAACTTTACTAAGAGAAATCACGGGTACAGACCTAGCAACAAAACCGAAGACCGTGGGTAAGGAAATCCCTGTACAGATAAAACACAATTAATCCTTCATTTATTAGCTTCATGTTACTTTTAATCTGCTTACTTCAACTCTGAGAGATTCATTCATTTAGTTCAGTAACATTTTTGGGGGTTGGAGTGGAGGAGGGGGAGGGGCCATTCCTCGATATCAAATTTCCTTATTGAGCTTCTTAAGCATTGCGTGCATTACTGTCGTTTGTTACTGCACATTAGTTTGATTTCTGTTACAGTAATGACCTCCATAAGCAAACCTAGGTCAATAATTAATACAAATATAGCATTTAATGGTCCCTATGCACCTTGACTACTCTTCATGACAAAATGCTAAATACGTTGTTTGAAAGCCAGGACTGTAGCTTCTGCCGAGCAGTTGCAGCGGCTGACATCAGTTACAGTCTTAATTGGAATAATTGGGTTTAAAAGCATCATCAGAAAAGTATTTCAAG
>JAIPMN010001829.1:0-13883 GCA_020650975.1 Apostichopus californicus | reverse complement strand
GGGGGAGGGGATATTAATAACATTTGAAAGCAAACTGTTATCAAATTAAATTTGATCTCATTATCAACTCAATTGAATATAGGGCAACATACAGAACCTGTTATTTAAGGAACTTTAAGGAATCTTATGACATAGCCTAACTTTATTCTTATTCTACAACGCTTCGACCAGGACAGTAAAGTGTATATTGTTCGAAGCTAACGCTGTCTGGTGTTTTTCCCCCAAAGGTGCACTTAGCTGTTAATTTACCTGAACGGTTACATACGGCCCGATTTGCAGGAAGTATTTCATGCAGCCTATTCGCGTTAAAACATATAATACGCTAACAGATGTGTTCAAATAGCCACAAATACACATTACATTGAGAATTTTCTTTTTCTTGAAAACAAATGCCATTGATAATTGGTATACAAAAATATGGTTATCCTTAATACCATTTATGAACCATAAAAGAAACATATAAAAATATATGAATTTATTCAGTGTCAAGGTCACGAGGTCACACTACATGAAGGAAATCGTTGGATCGGATTGAATTGCATTAAGTGGCTGTAAGTGGTTCCGTTGGTTCTGACCCTAGTCGCCCGCTCAACTCATCCGTATCCTGATCACATGCAACCTGAATTAATACTACTATCATGCCTATATAGTATACCTACCTACCTACCTAGCTACCTGCCTGCCTGTCGTGTACCACAGCTATATCCTCAATGCGCTGAAACGGCTGATTGGCATATGTGACGCATGCGCAGAGGGGAAGGATTCCCCCCCTTCGACCATATGTGCTAAGAAACATTTATCTTATAATATGGTTATGTATGAGAAGCCTATTGTTGACGGAACCTCACGCAGACTTTTTTCTTACGACCAAAGTGTGTAACGGTAAACTTACCCCTTACAGGTCACCCGTAGAAACGAGGAGAGACCTTGAAAAACTTTTCCGAACGAATTACGGGTTGTTTGAAGGAGACAGACTGTCAGATTTCAGTTGTATCGGTGGTATAAATGGTTGCATCGGTATCCAGAACGAAGGTTTATATATGTATATATAGGCCTACATACATATATATATATCCGTGGTTTTCTCTGTTTTCCCCCTGGATTAGAAAAGAAAAAAATCTGAAGGTCAAAGGGACCACCCATCGAATCCCGCCCCTGATGACTTTATATATTCGATCATTGTGGTAGATGGGCTTTGAGGAACGACAAAAAAATTAAAACGAGGATCGCTTGTTCCAGCTGACATTACAAAGGCGTTATCTTTTTGCCAAAGTTTGCCTGGAGGTAGCGGAAAGCATTCGTCCACGGGACAACATCTTTGAAGTGCGGTCATTAAAGCCTGTTAACCTATTACACTTTTCGCCATTTGTATATCCTTGTTTCATGCATCGTGTCGTCCAGCCTAATTGACCAGCTATGCTGTACTAGCACGCGTTTATTTAAACTTCTTTCTTTTTCTCTTCCAACAACAATCGAGCTTCTTGTTTTTTGTTTAACCCTTCGCTGACAAAGAGGTTTACTAGTGTGTATATTTGGATGTATACGGATGTTTAGGTTTTTGATTTAAAGTTTGATTATATACAAGACATCGTCAATGACAATTACTGGAATCATGGAAACGGCTTTATCTCACAGCAACCCGCATCAACAGTCGATCGGTGTACCGCCAGCCCCCGGAGGCACTCCACACTCGACTCTGAGTAACAGTGGGGCCCAGATAGCGACCGGTAACGGAACAGGGGGAGGTGGAGGAGGAGGGGGAGGGGGACCTGTACATCACGACGTCAAGGAGGATTCGGACAGTATTACGCTGAATCGGCCGGCCAGTCCAATCGGTGAGAAACCCTTAGCTAAGAAAAGTGGAGCCGGATTAAGAAGACACGAGAAGCCTCCTTACTCTTATATTGCATTGATTGTTATGGCCATCCAGAGTTCACCTGCAAAGAGATTAACTTTGAGCGAAATCTACCAATTTCTCATGCAGAGATTTCCTTTCTTTCGTGGACCTTACCAAGGATGGAAAAATTCTGTTCGACATAACCTATCTCTCAACGAATGTTTCATTAAATTACCCAAAGGATTAGGAAGGCCCGGTAAGGGACATTACTGGACTATTGATCCAGCAAGTGAGTTTATGTTCGAAGAGGGATCTTTCAGGCGTAGGCCTCGTGGGTTCCGCCGAAAATGTCAAGCTCTCAGGCCCCATTACCCTATGATGAACAGCATGGGACCTCCAGCTCATATGTTAGGCAGTGTTGGTAGTATGGATTTCTTCTCACAGACTCAAGCGACAGGTGGGCCTGCGGGATTCGGTACGATGGCCCAGGCCGGTCTAAACCAAATGGGTATGAACCCATCTGGTATGGAAGGAACACTGGGCGGTGGTATGACTAGTTGCTCGATGCCACCTCACTTAGCTTCCCATATGATGGCTGGGAATAACCCCTCCGCCAATGCGTGTTCTGTTAGTTCAACCTACATGGGTTGCCCGACCCCCACCTCTGCTGAGACTATCCCGGTGTCTCTGCAAGCGGCAACTCCGCCGAACTCGCTTTCAAACCACGAAGGCTATAATTCTGTGAGTGGGATATCGGTGGATGGAGCCTATAGTGTCAGCTACAGTACCAGTGGTTGGCCCACTGCTTGCACCAACGGACGGTATATTTCTACGAAACAACCTAATGGTTGCTCAATGGAAAATTCATCACCATTACATGGTATTCACCCCCAAAGTGACCACCATTACATGACGTCTCACATACCAGAAGCATATGATATGAGCCACGGTAAGTTTGAAAAGAAAAATACATGTTTTGGGGGAGGGTTTATCGACGAAGTGTATTGATATCACGGTTGATGTGTCAAGTTTAATAGTTGAAGAAGAAATAGAAGAAGAAGTTAACGAATTAAATATTCATCTTCAAAGGGAGAATAAACAACAACAACAACAACAACAACAACAACAACAACAACATAAACAGCAACATATTGAGAACATGGCATAACAATGGGGGACTGACAGAACTATACAGTGAGAACGAATATTATTTCCTTGAAAACGTTATTGTTACATTTACAGACTATACACTTGGGACTATCACGCAAGTCAACTAGCAAACGGCAAAATTATCACTCAAGAACTGAGTTTAGAGGAAAATATTTCTCAACAAATCCCTGGAAAACCCCACTTATCAATATAACCTAGGCAAGGTAAAGCGAAAGTATCTATCCTGATGAACCCCAAAAATGATTAGATAAAAAGAAAGAAGAGATAACATAATTAGCATCTCAACAGTTTTGCAAAAAAATCAAAGTAAAACTTACATTATTTCTATCTTGTGACTTGAATCGAGGTATGCCGATTATTCACTGTAAAGGTTAGTGGGACAAACGCCCGAGGAAATAACGCTGTTAGCCGGGAACGATACACCTCCACAGTAAGATAAGCACACATCGACAAAAAAACAGTGACCATTATGAAAGTAACTGTGATATGTTTTGTTTGGGGGTCTAAGCAATATCAGCTTGCTTCCTGTACGGATCGTTTATTAATTACAAAAGTATTCAAGATAAAAATAGAAGCAACATTTGGAAGCATTAAAAATATAACAATAGGCGAATATAAAAAGAAATGCTGTCTTCACAGTTGTCGAAAGTATTAGATATATTTAAAAATAAGAAAGGAGCCCATCTTTGTTTTTTTCAAAACTCTCTATACCTGGCGAAGTTGTACCACGAGCGTAAATCTGTAGGAGGTATACTGTATATCGCCATATACATGTGCTGAAGATTGTTTCAACCTTACAATGTACATGTTTAATCTCACCTTGTTTATTTAAGTTTAATAATATCAAATGTTTTTGTTTCGCTTCAATTAATATTTATCGTGAAAGGAATGTCATTAACCATTAATCTGTATGTGGTAGGTCTGCTTCTAATTGTTCGATACAAGGGGGTTGAGCTACTTCATGAGGTCCTTTCTTTGTTCCCCTGTTCTCATACTTATTATCCCCCTGTTCCCCTCCCCCAACCCTCCAAATATTATCCCCATATTACTCAGAAGGATTTTCTTAAAGAACAACAACACTATGAAATGAAGAGTTGCTCAATGAATTGAATTTTCAATAATTAGAAGTAAATGCAATAATTTAATTCCCGTCATAGTCTCTCAGCATTATGAATAGGAATGCCCATTTTTAATGAGGTGGTAAGTTTAGAATGAGCCATCAAAAATTACTGAATGAAATTATGAAACGTTTTGTTGAGTAGTTTTCTTTTCCATTTCTCTGTAAAAAGGGGTCAGATGATATTGAAAATATTAAAAACAGTACATCTCACAGAGTATAACATCAAGATGTGAGGAATTCGATTGGTTATAACTTAGCTTACACCAAACTGGCTCTTAAGTTCTTTTCGATTGTATACATAAATGTATCATTATGTTTTTCAAAATTGTTAACTTCTGCGGTAACAAACATACCTTGATCACGTTTTTAGCAGGCAAACAATGATGTTAAATATTCCATTGTCAATTAAGGGTTATTTCTAAATGATCGACTCGTAAAACTTGTCACTGACAAAAAATATACATAGATAACAATAATAAACAGACGATGTTTGAGTGGCTTTTCAAAATATCAGGATTAGATTTTGATCTGTCCTTCAGACAAAAATACATCAACAATTGTAAACAATTAAATAAATATTAATACATAACTTGTTCATTTTTAGGTCATACTTATGATGATGTTTGGTTCGTCCTAGGTCACGGCAGTCGGTAGCGGCGGCTCAATAATAAATTGAATAACCCTCTGAATGTCTCATTTCCAAACTCATTCGGCTCAGTCAACTATTGTCATATTTCCAGCGAATTTCTTGACAAGTCGTTTCTGGTTTTGGTTTTTTTTTTTTTTGTGCAACGAAATCGCGGAATTATAGCCTTTACTCCTACAACTTAATGACAATGAATAGTTCGCCCAGACTGGTATATGCAAAAGTTAGGCTAGGCTGATTTAATCTCAGACTAAGCCAGCTGTCGACGTTTACTTGGAACATTCATGAATTTTGAAAATACCTGATGTGAATATTTTTTATACGATGCAGTGTTTATATGTCAGTGGTTTTTGCATATTTATATACAAAGATCTGTATTTGATATTCAATAACTATAGCTTATTGAAGCAACCAAGTATTAACTAAATTTTTCAATATTCCGAAACTTTTTCGTATGTAGAGAACAATAGGTATTGAGAACAATGGATTAAAAGTTTTATTTTTTGGTGTGTCAGTGCTGTTTCGTTCTACCAACCATCTACAGTATGTTACTGGCTAGTGATCAAACCTTCCATTGTAAGAAATATCAAACTTGAAACAGCAAACAATTCACCAATCCCCCCCCCCAACAAAAAGTAGGGGGGAGAATAGAAACGGGAACCTACAAATTACATGATAATGCCTTCCCTTTCCGTGTTTATATATTTGTAGATTAAACCCTTTGTTCTTAGAATAAGTACAGGGCAAACAGTAGTATCCTTACATTGTATTGTAAGTTAGGTTCTGTTTTAATTGTGATTCAACGTTTCCTTTGTCTTTCTACGAAATAACCAAGCTCCTGTTAAAAAGCAAGTATTCATTTTACACGAGTAATATTCGTGTGAAAACAAGTGTATATTCTCCCAACTGGCAAAATTTAAAAAAATTTAAAATTTTTTTTTTATACAACTATAACTTGTTTGTGATTCTGATTGTGTAAGAATATTTTTTTGTAAATGAGAAGGGAAAAAATGATAAAATTGACATCAACAATTGTCAACACTTAATTTGTCCTGAACGAGGAAAAACATTGTTTATAAGTAATGAAATTGGGAAGAAAGAGAGAAAGTTATACAAACTTGTTAGATATTAAAAAACAGATGCCTCCATTCATCAGAACATACGTGGAGCAAAAATACTTTTAAATTTCACAAACTTCCTCATGTCAGTAACTATGGAATATTCTCTCTTTGTCTTTCCTTTCTGTATTATATATTTTTCTTGCACTTTTCATTTACTATTATACATATGAAAAAAGAAACTTTTTATCAAAAGTTGAATTCAGTTACCTTTGTAAATTCTTTGATATCATAAAAAATAATCGCGTATGTGGGTGTGTCTAGGCTAATGTGCATGAGAGGTGTTTGTGTGTGTTTCGTTAACTTTCACTGGATTTCCATTGAAGCCTGGGATTCTCTGGTCAAATGTTGCACGCCCTCGTGATTGAGACCTTTCGTTGTACGCAGTCTGAACAATTCAAAAATCACTTGACGAAATTCGATCCTTCTTTTGGAGCGGAATTGACTCGATATTATTTAACGGCGGTTTTGAAATATTTTGACGATATTGTAAAAGAATATATGTTTGAACTATTGATTATCGTTATTTAATGAGTAGCATAGGCGGCAACAGGGTATTCTATTTAAAAAAAAGGAATCATGGGTTTATTAATCGCCCATGTTGAAGGAAGGAAATAAACACCCACTCTCACACACATCAAATTACAAAATAAGTGGAAAAAAAGAAGAAAAGAGCAAGAAGAAATAAATTGTACTAAATTCTTAACCGCGGTCATATTTGTAACATAACCTCTTTTCTATAGTTACGAGTTTCATTCATTTTATGCTCACCAGGTTAAGAAGAATGGAAATTTTTATTCTTGCATTCCTATCGGAAGGATAGTAAACAATCCCATATCCAGCCCCTAAAAAACTACCCACGATTGCCCCTCCAACTATATACTCGAAATCTGTTCCCTCGTAGAGGCATTCAATTTGCTGAATTCGAAAAGAGTGAGCTGTTTATTCACGGCCTGATTATATCGGGTGTTAATATTTTTATTGCGGTAAAAATAAACCATCTGAAATGCTATAAAAGTGGATCATCTTATAATATAATATTAATGTTTTCAATTCACGTATAGAAATTGAATTAGTTTTATGGAACCAAAAATATAGCGGTTTTTATTCTAATTCTATATCAGTTAATATTAACCAAATATAACTTGCTTACCAGATAAGAAAACAAATGAAGGCTGATAGTATTCAATAAATTATAACAATCTCGTTACGAAGACATTTCGTTAAGTTTTAGTACTTTCATACCTTATTGACAGTCACATACATTGAAATTATTAATGAAAGTTTCCAACTGCTTAGATTCTTCGTTTAACATCCTTGATTAATGCGGTTTTGTAAGCTTTTCCATTTTTAATTTTTCTATTCTCGCGTTATAGATATGTTTTCGATTGCCGTTCGACAAAGAAAAGTCAGAAATATTTGTTGTCCATTAGCATCAACAGTTTCATTTCATTTCTTTTTTTTCATTTATAATTAAGTAATGGAAATTTAAAGTTAAAATTAAAAGTATGACATATTTGCCAGCTTGCTTTTAAATACGTACTTAGCCCAGTTAACGAGATGTTGAGAATTAAATTAATTTCCATTAATAACTCGATCGTTGAATTTGATTAGGATAAAGTACAGTAATATGCTGTTGTGTAATGGAGTGCAAAGGTATTTGAGTGATACTCACAGCAGGTTTGAAATCTTGTCGAACCCCCCCCCCTCCCCCACCCACCCCCCAAAAAATTGCCGCTTTAAATCTCTCGAAAGGGGTTCTACCTGAAATGTGTAACTGAATTGTACTAAATACCAGTAGCCTATAGTTAGATGCTTCATCGTATAAGAAAAAGAATCGTAATTTTATACCAAACAATCTTTTTATTAATTTTATTATTATGCACAGCCTGCAAAATGTACGACTGCTGCCTGGCGAAACCGGTTGAAATTATACCGTGTTTTTATGATTGTAGTTGACGGATAGTTCTTGCTTGAAAATGTTTATCTGAGAAGCATGCACAAAGACAAAATACACTCGCAACCTTGGTGTTTACATCTACAGCTGCGTTCGTTGATTTTCTTCAACTTAGCTCAAGTTTTTAAAAACAAATGCACATTGGAAACAAAAAATGACCTTACCAGTTTTTGCTGTTATTTGAAATTTCTCATGGTTGAAAACTAATAAGTATTTAAAATTCATCAATTCCAAAAGTAACGGAAATCAGACAGTTAATAAAGTAACAACATTTTATTAAAAACATAGAATTATTTACCACAAAATATAATAATAACAAACATAAAGTCGATAATAGGCAAAGCGTTTGATATTTTTAAGGGATTTGATAATTGACATGAAAAATAAAGACAATAGTAAATTTAAACAAAACATTCATTATTTTATTGCAATCATTAACTATGATATAGGAATGCGGTATTCGGTACTTAATATAACTTAAATTGTATCGACGCCATTTTTATTTTTAGACTCCGCCTTTGTACTTTTATAATCAAACCGAAGCATTATTGCTTATGTAAGTAACTGTTGAACTGTATATTACTGTTACGTATGCCGTTGCACTGTTAGTACAATCAATGTTAACTATATTAAATACTGTAACTAGCACTGCTATCCTCATTAATATCACATTAAGGTTGTCATTGATATAGTTTGCGTTGTATAGATTGCAACGTTGCGGTTTTTTTGTAAAACAAGTCACGTAATAAATTGAAACACATTTTGATATTCAACCGGTTACCAGAGCCTATACACAAACAACATTAGAAGATATATGTTTGCTAAAATAATTTGGGACCTTCCTCATTACAGCGTTTGAATGACACCAAAAAAACAACAGTTGTGTTTCCAAAATTTAATGGATTTATTATTGCCTCATTTAGTATTTGTGCTGGGGAGGGGGGTATTTATGTTTCAATATTCGTTGCAAATGCGATGTTGGTAGAATTACGTAATATATTGTTTCCACAAACTTAATTCTGATCTTATTTGACGCAAGATTCAGTGTTTCAAGAGGGGATCATATGTTCATTCTAACACTCTGCAAGATTCAGTGTTTCAAGAGGGGATCATATGTTCATTCTAACACTCTGCAAGATTCAGTGTTTCAAGAGGGGATCATATGTTCATTCTAACACTCTGCAAAGTTTTGAAATTAACGATTATCACAACATTGCATCCGGATATTGAAAAACTCTTGAATAAAGTGTTTGAAACTTTGTGACTGTTTTTAGCATATGTAGCACTTTTGTCACTTTACAGGCTTTTTAATACATTTAAAATCATTTCACAAAACATAGGCTCAATTAATACATATGCCTATTAGATATACGTATGTTCAGTGGTCTACTTTAATGGTTGTGTAAAGTGGTTGTTTTGGAACTGAAATTTAACCGTTAGTAGTGTGTACAGTAAGTCTCACTATAGGTTTCGCTCGATAGTTGCATTTTTGCAACTTGAACAATGGACCATAGAAGCTTCTATAGGGACACGAAAACTAGCAGTCTCAACAAATTCGGAACCATTTTAATTAATATTCCATTTTAATTAATATTCCCTTACAGATTGATTCCACTGTAACATTCCGTACTTGAAATCGTCGAACTGTTACTAGTTATAATAGTCTCAAAAATAAGTGTTCGTCCCGTTCTTGTCCTAATTTTTTATTAAAAGGAAATAAAAAAGGAGAAGGAGAAGAAGACGAATAGAGAAAGTATGATAATTTCTTTCTTAATAATATTACTGCTTGAAACTTGACACCCCGGTTGTATGCTTAAGGTTTCAATTGCCTCACAATTTAAATAATGTTTTTAATTTCTGAAACTAAGACCATAAAGAAGAAAATAAGCTAATACCCTCCCCACCTGGCACTGACCGTACCTAGAATGAAAAGATGCGCAAGAATTGCGGAAAACAGGAAACCTGAAATGGCTGTAATGACTCTGTGACGTCACGTCCAGCCTGCATATGATCCTAGCAGGCCAAAAGGCGAGCTTTTCCAGAGAGCTGCTGTTGCTGCTGGTTGGCTGTACTATTCGGTATATATCTCGACCATGTACACATACATTAATATAAAGATGAAAAATATAGGTGTCGCTGCGCTTATTCCATTAATATTCCAATTAATTCCGATACGATTCCAAGAGGTGTTGATTGAGGGCGTTGAAACATGTTACGAGGTTGTTTCTAGAAAAGTGGAAAGCTTGAGAAGATAAAACCAAAGTTGAAAGGTCGCTCCTGGGTTCCTTGTGGACACAAGAGGGGATGATAACAAACCCGACAAAGATCGAGCAGAAATCCCTTTTTAATTTTTTTTTATATTTCAGCTCGTAAGCTTTATATGAATGACATACGTGTAGTCACGGACATAAAAAGTGGCCATGATAAGATCTAAATAGCTTTTTTTTTAAATCCTTATAAGTTCGATTCTGGTCAAAATCTTCATTCCTTGTATGAAAAAGGTAACCTCTATATCGCGGAATCCACTCAGAAAGTGTCCATGAATGATTATCTCATTATGAAATCAAGAAATTTGAAAAAATTAGAAATGTATTTTATATAGGCTATATATATATATTTAAAGTTTTGGCAGAATTTGGGATTCGAACTATACTAGGTATAAAATCTGAGGTGTTACTCGCTCGGCAACTTCGACAACACTGATTTTTCTATCAGCGTCAGCTGCCGGAGAGGCATTCGGTATCTTTTAAACACTTGTAAATCCTGTTATATAAATATTAAGAGAGTTTTTAAATAAACTGTAAACTGGAGAAGCCCCGCTACAGTTAAACAATTTACAATTAGACTGCTGCTGCAGTAGTCTTTAGTTTATATCTTGTCATCAGTATTGGTGTGTTTAGATTATGGGCAAACGTTCCCTATATTCCTTCGCATGGACTGTTTCCTTTACCTCTCCCTGTATATCTTGACCCTCGTATCAGCTCTAAACATCTGACTGGCTCCCCGGCACAGTGTAAACAGTTTGGAAACAGTCACTTGTCTAGTTTATATACAAAGAAATATTTCTGTTATAAACTTTGTCTCACGAAGTATACAAACCGATTGAAAGTCTTGATAAAGCGAGAAGTTGATGTTAAGATTTTGGGACGAGGCCACGTTAAGGCAAAAACAAGAAAAACACAAAAAAATCGTAAGGGGTTGTTTGGGAAGAAGGTATATAACAACCCATATTTTCTCTAAGCTTCCCCAAGAACCATTCGGGTGCCTCAATCCCGATAGGGCCCATCGTACAGTTTCGTCCTTCATTAGCGGTTCTATACCCGGGTCATTAGGAACCGCTTAGTCGTGATTTACACTTTACACAACTTTGTTTTATAAACTGTACCGATTTTAATCACCACACGTGGAGGGAAAGTGAGTGAAAAGATGGCACAGGTGAGAGAGAGAGTTGGGGAGGGAAGAGAAAGAGGGAGAGAGATAGACTGACGTGTTGTTTATTCTTGTCGGTTTTATGTTGTATACAAGGATATAAATACATGCCGCTGTTATGTATACACATACTACAATCCGCAGCAAAATATTACCCTTGTTTAGATTTTCAAACCAGAGATGGTCGTGAGACAAACGGCATCAAGCATTCCCAGGCTCGACACGGTAAAAGGTAAATGGGTTTCTTTTCTCACAAAAAAAAACTTCTTGGAGTCTCTATGATGTAGAAAGGACCCCGGTCGGTTGGCTGTTTTAACTTTTTTTGAAGGAGTATTAGGCTATACCCTCCTCTGTGTAATGTTAGTAGCCTCGTGGAATTATCAAACTTTTGGGAAATATTGCTCAAGCGTTAACCCCAATAGCGATCTTGGAGAACTTTTTTACAATCTGGAGAAAGACGGATGTACGAATGCCAAGGGAATTCTGGAATCAGTTGATATCACAAAGAAACAACATAGTGAGGGAGACGACGGTAGGAGAGAATACGAAAGCACAGGAGAAAAGTCAAAACAGGATATTGTTCGATAGAACAGTTGAAAATTGCAAGGAAGAAAAATATATATATTTCACACACACACATCACATGCAAGCTGGAAAGTATTTACGTATTATCGGTTATTACGTCATCGGTATTCCCGCAAAGGCATCAAAGGACGCAACCAGAAAGTTTGTTACAGAGATTTGTTGAAAATAAAAGCAAATCTTGATGCTTTCAACTTTGCAAATATTGTAGCTTATAGCCTATTGCGAAAACAGCACCGTTAACATTATTCAACTTGCGTAAATCACGTGAATTGCCAAGGATACACTATTTTTTACTATGGATAGAAACTTTCTGTGACGTTTCACACAGTCCCCCTACGCAGTCTGTTCACAGCAATATCAGTCACACTGATTATTGATAAAAACGTGACATTGTGTCCCTCTTTTACAGGCAAAGTGCCTTTTTATTGCGCTATAATAGCCGACGGTTAATTCATGTTTTGAAACTTTTTGAATTTTTTTATTATTATATCTTTCCGAATTTCAAGATCAAAATAGGGAAAACTTGAATCAAGACAGGATTCAAGAAAGTTCACTGAATTCGTTCTTAATAAAAGAAAAATTAAGATCAGTGAAAATCAATCAGTCGATGAAATTTCACACGTTTTGGGATTTAACCCCCCAAAAATAAGGGTAAGTAATTTTAATACAATTTGCGATAAAATAACGAGTGGATGCCAAGTAATTTGTGAACAGTGATATGATACATGACCCTAAGGAGGAAAGGCGTGATATGTTAAGCTAGGCGTCTTGCAACCTACAGATAACTGTGTAAAGTATTTAGCGAAAACGTACTGCAGTATAGGAGTATGGAAGGAAGCATGCATTGACTAACGTACAAACAGGCATACATATTGATCTTTGTATAACAGAAGGTGTTCCTTGTGCAGTGGGTATACTATCTAACATCACGATTTGCTACATGGACATACTTTGTGGGTGATACTGTATATTTATATGGTATATGTATATGGTCTACCTATGTGGCATCTTATAAAGGGATATTGTGATCCTTGACATTCAATGAGAAGTTTCTTACATGCATAGGATAACGACCAGCCTAAGCGCTTGGTTACCGGTTTACAGGTGTGTGTATGGACTGTACATATGTATATGCGGCTTCAATTCGTAAAAGAAACGAACGACAACGAACAAAATAATATATCCCTGCTCTGTAGTCAAAAGATAGCCGTGCTTAACTCTTTGTTTTTCTATGTATTTTATTATAAAATTATGTTTTCATCACTGCGGGACCATTACAATCTTCAACGTTATTTGGGTGCGTACGTATTACACAGGGACGAGTTGGAAGTATTCTACGCTCGCTATTATCAATCCGGGTTGGGTAAATGACTTCAGCAAGTCTGAAAACCATCGATTAAGTTCGATTTTCTGTCCGGCAAGCAAACACGGTTAAGTCGTTTGATTCATACCCATGTCCAATGTCGTACAGACTGTGTTAGATGTGCACATAGGTGCTTACATGATATAGAAGGTCTTTGTTAGGCAGCTTTTGAGATATATTTGAGATGTAAACTTCGGCTGATATACTTACTTCGCCACTCCATTATCTGCCTTAATCTCATCGAAAATAAGAATTGTTTTTACATTAAGCATGTTCTATATAATAACAATTTGTTTACCCAGTTGCGAGAGTTCAATGTAATAAAATAATGAGCATTGTTTCTGAACTTCTTTGTTTCATTCGCTAAAAAATACAAAAAGGACAGCAAATTTTAAACGTATTACCAACTTGCGAATTCAAAATATTATTTGCTTGCAAATGTCTTTTATTTGTTATTGGATAGTAAACTATGAGAGAATGATAGTAAAACTATAACCTGCTTATTGTAGAGCAGTTATTATTATTATTTTGGGGAGGGGGTGGGGTGCGAGGGTTGGGGAATATTTCGATATTCTATCGGATTTTTCTGTTACTTATTATCTTTCACCTTTGTTGCAATATTAAAGTGTACTTTGACTGAAAACATCGCGCGTTGCAT
>JAIPMN010001828.1:0-51134 GCA_020650975.1 Apostichopus californicus | reverse complement strand
TTTTTTTTTTTTTTTTTTTTTTTTTTCAGCTGCCGTGAACCCTTCTGGTCACGCATGTCCTCCAGGTCTCAAGTACATCGCCTGTCAGCTTCTCTTGGAGGTCACGTCCTTCTTACGAGACACATACCAACATCTACCAAAGTTGAGAAAGGCGGACAGGAACACAGGCCGTTTCCGTGACTCGGAATACTTGAACGTTCCCACGTTTAGCGTGCAGCCGTCACCGTCGGGGCAACGTCACGCCAGCGGGTCCAGTACCACATCGAGCCCACCGAATCCAAATCCCAGACAGAGCCTCGGAAACACCGGACTGGATAGTCCTGCCGGTATGTATTAGATGATAGCAGTCTATAGATGAAAACAAGCTGGGCTGTATCTACCAGCACGTTATTTATGTCTAACTTTACATCGTGAATTTGGCCCATTGCGGTAATGCAAATCGGTGGTCCCACTCCCCACATGGGAAGTTAGTTTAATACCGGGAAGTGGGTTTAGAGAAAAGTCTGTTATCTTAAATTTCAAAAGCATTATGTTTGACCTTTGGGGCAAAATGTGGGAATTTGCAATGTTTTCATCCTTTGTACAAATTTTGTTCAAACTGATCAGATAACTTTATAACTGTATAACTTTTTATTTGGTATGTCACTGAAATTTTCTTGCAATATTGCAGACTTCACAGCATGTGGGATTACCTCCAAACATAAATTGATAGTTACGTCCTATACTGTTTATTTGCAACTGCTATGTAACTCAGTATGGTTAGTTAAGGCACCTATTTTCTAAAAAATGGCGTCTGATTCCCCCTGCCCTCCTCTCCCCCCCCCCCCTTACAAGGACAGAATCTTTACAAAATCATATTTTAATATGAATACTAATAACCACAAATTTTCTTTCCTTATCTCACAGGTGAAAGAAAAATCAGTTTTGCAGTGATGCCTGATGAAGACTCGCAACATAGCAGTAATACAGAGCTGAATGCTTCCGAACCACCCCCTGAAGAGAGGAAATGTAAGTCTGTGACAGCCGAGAATGTGACAGCTAGTATCTGTTGTGACTGGTGACTGTGTCACAGAATGTGAGAGTGTGTGACTGTGAGCACAGGTTCCTATGGATGTGTAGCATGGCAGTTTTGTTCACTGGTGGCGTGCACGTCTGAAAAAATTCTTTCGTGGATTGCGAACGCAGGTTCTCTCGTTTTTGTGAATTGGATTTGTATGTGGAAGTGCTTTATTATATTTCACTGTTGATATTGGATACATCAGCATCAGAGACTTGTTTGCATTATATTTTTTTTTTTTCCCCTTCTTTATTGAGAATCTTGTATTTTAGAAATTGGGAAATGATGAGCTTGAATGTTCAGTTTTTCTGTAAAAATAGTAAGTTCACATTTATTGCTGCTTTAGAGCAGAACTGTAAGTTCCTTACCTGTGAAATTTGATTTCTTCAAAGGACAGTGTTTAAAGCAGAGCAACAAATCTGGAGTTTGAAAACATATTCAGTAATAGGGAAATTATCAAAGCTGCCCATTGTTATGAAACTGGCATCATCTAACATTTGTTTTATTCTTGGCCTCTTATTGATCCTTCTCGGAAATGTACAGCACTATTAGCTTATTTGCTACATTTCATCACACCAAAATGGTTCTTTCTCATTAAAGTTTATTGATTCATCTTTGAACAGCATCCAACCCTCCTGGACGAAAGCAGAGCAAAGGAGGCCTTCTCAGACGACAAGTTTGCGCATCCTCTCCTCTTGGGAGAGACAATAGAAGCAGTTTCAGAGGACGACACAAGAACAGTAATGCTAGACCGGAAACACTCTATGGTGAGTAATAGTCAAAAATGTTTTTACAACACTCTACGGCGAGTAATAGCCAAAAATTGTTACCATTATAACACTTGAGGGTTAGTTATAGCCAAAAATGTTACCATTATAACACTCTATGGTGAGTAATAGCCAAAAATTGTTACCATTATAACACTCTACGGTGAGTAATAGCCAAAAATGTTACAGTATAACACTCTACGGTGAGTAATAGCCAAAAATGTTACAGTGTAACGCTCTATGGTGAGTAATAGCTAAAAATGTTACTGTATTACACTCTACAGTGAGTAATAGCCAAAAATGTTACCGTTATAACACTATGGTGAGTAATAGCCAAAAATGTTACTGTTATCACACTCTACGGTGAGTAATAGCCAAAAATGTTACCATTACAACACTCTATGGTGAGTAATAGCCAAAAATGTTACCGTATAACACTCTACGGTGAGTAATAGCCAAAAATGTTACCGTTAGGATCTTGGTGGGTAAAGAGTAAGGTACAGACCGAAATGAGAAATCTGTCGTCCTTTACAAGTAAATTGTTATTCACAAAGCAACTACCCCAGGAGCTTTGCTTTATATTTTTAATCACAGATCCTCAAAAAGTAGGAGTACTAGATACTGCTACATTTTCAACTTTCTTAAATTTGCTGAAAAGAAGACAAATTACTTCTTCTTTTTTAAAGTTGTTACCAGAGTTTGGTCCTGACTTGTGGATATGTCATTAGCTGAAACAGCATAAGAGCAAATACTGTTTAGATTTACTCGTTTTACTCCACTTTTGATGAAAAATAACCAAATATTTCAATTGTTTATTTTCCTTTTGCTTGCATGCTATCCTTCATGTAGCGTTCTTACATATTGATAGTTGTAAATTAAACGGCTCAGTTTTGATCTTTGCTGCTGCTTACAGGTTTGGGACCGCTCGGTAGTGTCAAAGGTCGCAAGGTCAGCTCCATCTCCATGGACGATGATTCTACAGGAGAGACGAGCAGCGTCTTCAGTGAGCAAGTCAGTCCTCAAGATCAGGAGCTCTCTGAATCGATGTCCACTCCAGACGGTCTGGGGCTAGATGACGTTGACCTCAGCAAAAATATGACTTGGATTCCAGTAAGTATCATGGGAGGGGGGATGGTTGGGGTGGGGGGAGGAGGGGTTAAGAAACTTTAAGAGAAGATGTAGGAGATGGAAGATCAATTGATTTGTGTATTAACTTTCAACATTTTGCAACTAAAAATTTTGGTTTTATGTCCTGTCTGACCTGCGTCTGGAGAATTTGCATTGATGGTGATAAATACATGGTCGGAAGGAATAGTTGCTTTGCTTAGTCAAGTTCTTAAAAATTTGCTGAAATAATTTGGACTCTTCGCTTATGCCATTTAATTTCAATTTTCAATATCAAATTTATTTCTCATGTGTTTGTAACAAAGATGAATAAAATATAACATTACAGTAGAAATGTTAACATATGAAGGACACTAGAAAAACATCAAGGCTGTTATCTCAGCTAGTGACCAAGAATGAAGTTCTGAATTTGAATTTGTCAAAGTTTTTGCCTTCAAATCCCCACCCTCCTTTCCCCCTCTCTCCCGTCTCTCCCCCTCTCTTCCCCTACCCCTCTCTCCCCATCTCCCCCTTCACCTTCTCCCTCCCCCTCTATCCCCTCCCCCTCTCTATCCCCTCCCCCTCTCACCCCCTTTCTCCTTCTCACCCCCCTTTCCATAGGTTAGAATACTGTATACTCTGTTACTGTCATTTTGTGACAACCATTCAGCTTTGTATTCTCCTTTCTTCTTCTCTCTCTCTTTTCTTCTTGTGATCCCAGATTGTATTGGAGATTGCTGGAAGGACCAACATCATTTGTAATCACCAGCAGAGCTGCCATCCAAACTGTCTCCAGAGACAAAAGAGGAACTGTTACCGATTAATGAAGGCCGTGAAGGCGGTCTACGGGGAAGAAAATGTCCTCCACTCTAAGGATGATGATATAGAAGAGAAACTGCAGAAGCTGGAAAACAAAGGAAAAAGAAAGGTAACTTAATTAGGACAAGAGATTATTAGAGATATGGATGAATGGTGTGGAGAGTCCCCTGAAAGCTAAGCTGGTAGTCTGGGAGTGAAGGGTTTACTGTCCACCATCCTGGGCTTCCTGGCCCCTATCCTGATCCCAATCCATTGTCCATTTCATATTCCTGATGAAAGGCATCACAAAGATGGAAAATTTCTTATTTTGATTTCTCCAAAACTCAGCTTAACATGGTGTGTTTTCTTTGAGAATGTGCATATACAAAGATTGTCAGTTGTCTGTGTGGACATTGGGGCAGGGTAAACATGCTCAAAATGTTCAAAATCCATAGTTCAATGACCAGCGTTGCAATAAATGGAAAGGTTTTTGGTATTTAAAAAAATGTGAGCTTGACACATTGTCATGGTTGTCATTTTTCGATACAGACATTGGAACAGGGTAAACATGCTTGAAACGGTCAAAATCTTGGTTGTGGCAGAGAATAATCACCCCTCTTCTCATAATTGTTTACCTATGCCAATTTTATTATTAAAACATATTGCTGTTATAGTCCCCTGCATAAGAATTATGGGTAAGATATCTTCTTTACACATAGCCCGAGTCCAACGTGAGTCACTCGACATTGAAGAGCTTTCGAGATCTGAGACGAGAGAGCACCTCTTCGACTCTGGACCGTCAAGTCAGTATGTTTGGACGTTCCGCTACGAGTAGGACGAATTCAGGAGTTCAAATCAACAACGTCACCATCCCGCTGGATTTGATGGAAGTTCATAAGCATGAGGATTCACCAACTATGAAGTACATGAAAACACAGGTAGTTATTACCGAAAGGAATTCCATTTACTAGGAGGGGATGAGGGTGGGAAAGTGTGTAGTTAAAACAAAACCAAGAACTGTTTGGATGGGGGGGGGATGTTGTTGTTGCAGCCCCATCACACATATTGAGTTTGGGGAGAAAAGATACATATTTCTTATTTATATCTAAAATAGACCTGCTTTCAGAGGTGATCCCTCTGACCCCCCCATTTACTCTCTCCCCCCCTCACCATTTGTTCTTCCCATATAAGTTGGCAGGATGTACTGTTCTGTTTAAAAGCATAGCAAGTGGCTTTATCTGGTTTTACAATTTTGAGGTGAGAAATCTGTGGTTTTAATTGTCCATTTGCTAAAAGATGTGTAATTCTACTGCAGCCATGGTTTGTAATGCACATGTTCTATCTAGAACAGTGTCAAAACAGATCCTAGATTATAATTAGAAGCTGCACAGCTGCATATAGGCCTGTGCATTGTACAGAGATTTTAAGTGCCATGGGTAGGATTGAACTGTATTCTATAGCATTCAAGATTGATAGCTCTCATGTGATTCTGTGCTATCTGACAGAGAGTTAGAAAAGTATGTTAAATGTTATATGATGTAGTGAAAAAATGTGCTAAGTTTTATCAAGAAAAGCTATCTATGATTTGTAGCTAGACAAGATGAATGGCAGCACTATTAATGCAATCCACAGTTTATTCTTAACAAGGGATCAAAGTAGATGTATTGAGACCAATTGTCTTTTTCTTCTATTCAGGCTGTTAACCCATACATAGCACCAATGGAGATCCTCTGTAAGGCTGCTCCATTGCTCTCAGACGAGCTCTTGGCAGATGCGGTGCCTCTCGCCTGGGAGGTGCTCTTGGATGACTGCCAACAATTAGCTTCTGCTGCAGGTAAATAAATTTCTGCCAGGTATAATGAGATGTTTTCCCTATTATTTTTTTTTTTAATTTGGAAGAAAAAAAACACAAATGGAAGAGTTTACATTAGAGGCATGTATTTAATTTGCTGTTAGCATTTTTCTAATACCCCTGTTTGTTGAAAAAGTCTTAATTATTTTTCCTTCAGTTTCACTGTTTTGTTGATAGACTCATGTTAATTTTTTTCTTTGGTTGCTGTTAGGTGGTGTCATTTTAGTTTGGGCCTGTTACTGAAAGTACTAAAAACAATTTTTTTTAATAAGGTGCTGAATGTATGGTGTGTGTGGACTAAATAGACATATGTGCAATATACAACATATACACTTGGTGTGTAAAACATTCTTGTTCGCACAACGAAATATAACACATGCTGCATTCATCAATGTAAAGTCAAGGAACAAGTCTGAGGTAGATCATACATGAAGGTGAGCCTTCTACACCTGAAATATAGTTTCCCCGCAGTGAACTCATTGGACTTAACCTTTTCTCTCGTTTTGATATAGCCGCCATGGTACTGATATGTGCAGTGAAGATTCCCGATCAAGTCACCAGTCTCATGGTGGCAGAAATGCAACACTTTGATGCCGGTATGAGGGTGGACGCCATCCAACGCTTTGCAACTCTCTGGCGATTCCGCCATCAAGTTTGGCCTCACATGGAAGACAAGGCCTCTATGACATTCAAGGTCAGACAGAATTAATTGCTGATTTGCTAAACTTTTCAGCATTTTTCTAAATTCCCTCCTTCCTAAATGTGAATATTTCACCACCCAGTTTTCCAGTGTCCACTTAAAACGTCATTGTTGAAACAAGCTGTTGAGTATCTGGTTGAGTTTAAATTATAGCAGACTCTCACTTATTAAGTATTATTAATATAGCAGCAATAACATGATTCGTTTGTTGCAGTGATGACCCATGAACACGAATTATCCTACACCTAGAATATTATCATACCAAATGTATGGTAGGATAACCGACTTTATATTACAACAATGATAGATGCTGACTGAAGTGTTCATTAATTCTTCAGGATAACTATATATACCAGTCTGATGCATACCGTTTGCAACTTCAGTGAAAGTAGTAGATAGAATGTTGGCTACACTTTTAAGAAGCATAACCGGCTAAAATTTTCTCTTTACAGTAGGTTTAGGCTTAAGGCCAATAATGACTAACTGTGTGATATCTTAAAGCATTGTTACAGTTAAGAAGAAAGTGAAAATTTGGTGGTGATTGTTACATAAATGTTTTTCGGTTTTAATATGGTCACATGACAGGTACCACCACCCAGCATCGACTTCACGGTTCCATCTCCGACACTCGGCTCTAATTCTCTGCCGGTCCTGGACCCTCCATGGATGCCGACCGTAGTAGACAATTTTGACGAGGTTTCCTCGGATGAAGAGTCGGTGAGGACATTGATTTTCTCTTAGTGTTAACACTATATATACAGAACTGTCGGTTGAATTTTCATGTGTTTGTATTTATTATCCAAATGTGGGGGAGAAGTTAGTAGATCAACGTAAAGTGTAGAATAATAGTTTGATGGATTAGAAGGAGTTGAAATGTAAAGCTAAGCTAATTGAACCAAAAAGAATTTCTTTCCTATTGTCAAACGTACACCACCGGAATACACTGTAGCAATACATGAGCGTTAATGGTAGATCTGTTGATGCGGAGTCTCTGTTCCTACTCTGTCTGGTTTAAGCTAAAAAGTTCTAAAAACATCAGATATAAACCAATCCAAACTCCCAGAAGTTTTTAGAATATATAATTAATATATAAATATATAATTCTCAGCTCAGGTTGAAACACCTTGTAAGATATCGATTGTCGAAATATGTATATAATGGCTGCGCAGTCAGCACAGAGTCTGAGCAGTGTGAAATTGACCTGTTTCCTCTCAGAGAGCTTTCGCTGCGGTCGCCGTGTCAAGAACCCACCAGCGTTTGGAAAATCTTAGGAAACACTGGCTGAAAGAGGAGGAAAGAAAGCGGCAGGCGAGGGAGACATACCATTTAACGAATGTACCGATCATTCAGCAGGCTGCGCATGAACCGTCACACCATACCAACCTGGAAGAGGAAGGTAAGGCTGGACCTAATTTAAAGAAAACCTCTGCTTTTAGGAATATGGAGTGTAATCTTGTTGTTCCAAGCATTGTTTGGATCCATTTACTGAGGCCTGTTCAGAGAAGGTAATTGAAAGAAATAGATTATTGCAGATGGTAAAGTTTACATGAAGATTGAAAGTAAAAAATACAAGAGAGAGAAGGTGTGAGAGGGTTGGGGGAGGGGGGGGGGGTGTGAGGCAGGAGTCAAGAGGGTGTTATCTACGGTGGGTGAGAGGATACCACAGGATGATCAATACCAAGCAATTATTGCTGGAAAGTAGAAAACATTTTCAATAATTTATATGCTGCATGACAAGTCTTAAGTTAAACATCCCCAATGATCAATTGAGGCAAAAGGAGGCAAATGTTTTAATATTCATAATGGACTGTTTACCAAAAACTTTCATCAGATCATTAGCGGTAATTGTGAAGGGGGTAAGGAAGAGGGGGGGGGGTGGGGTTTAGCCTATTGGATGAAGGAGGCCTGCAGTTTGTGAGTACATGCTTAGTTTACATTATAGCTCCTATGAGAGGGATTTCTTGGTAGGGTTCTTCCGTACCCCTTGGCTCATGCTTCATAAGAAACATGTGTCAGTAACTATCTCAACAAAGCAGCTCTTCCACGCGATCCCGTTACTTTGATCTGTGGATCGTTTTAATGCTGTCAATCAGGCACAGTATGATCTATATGACAGCTCTCTCCATGGAAACCGTGAAGTGACCAATTTAAAGATTGATTTAATGACAACATTTATTACAAGTCTTTAGAGAGAAGTAAAGCTGCATGAATCACTAGCAGTTGAATAATTGAATATTTAGTTGAAGTTTGTGACAGAGTGCAGGCAGTAGAAGACGGGATCTTGATACGCTGTTGCTAAGGTACCTGTGGGTACATACGACAGTATGCTGAAACTGTTGCTAAGGTAACTTATTGCGGTGAAATCTTCTTCTTCTGTTTTGCATCTTAAGCTAGTAAGTGACAGCATTTTCTGTTTATAAATATGTTAAATCAATCGTGCCAAGGTACATGGGTAAGCCTGGACCAATTTTGCTGCAACAGTACTCTCAGCCGAGATGTACGTCCGAATTCTACGCTTCCGTTTTAATTTTATTGTCAAAGTAACATATACGTGAGGAGGACAGTGGAAGATTTTGCCAGCACCTACCTTAATAACCAGAATGATTTCAAGCATGGACTGTTTGGCTTGCATGGTTATATCCTCAAACGCAACTCAATGTTTTCATTTTTGGTATCAACTCACACTCAGGGATTGTCTGCAGTGGAAATTGATGCATTTTTACCCTACGGATGGATGGATGCTTAATTTATCCTTGACTCAATCACAGCAATGCTGTTGAAGATGTGTCGATGAAGTGTTAACCAATCAGTTTGAGCAAAAAAAAAGCTGTGATGGTTGTGAGAAACTTGTGATTGGTGATGTGGGCAGTAGAAAATGGGAACCTGTTCTCATTTGTGAAGCGATTGTAGACACATGTAATTATGATTGTGGGATATACTACTCATTTGCTTCTATAAAATGACTATGTGTGTTTGGTACAGGGACCCAACAGGCATTACAAATTTAGGCAAATACTGTTCCACTTGGGGAGGATGTGCTCATTCATTTGTGCCAGGATTTGTAGCAAAATGAACTGAAATGATGACTGGTGTGTGCTTTAGATAAGATGGTTTGCAAGCTTATTTCTGGCAATAGGCATAGAAGAGTTGACAATATTGTCCACTCGTTAGGATTTTGAAAGATGAAAATATCGTCCACACATTAAAATATTGTTGAACATTTTATGGGAAAATGCTCTTGCACTGACCCCAACCCTGCTCCCCCCCCCATATGTATGCTAATAATGACTGTAAGGTCCCCAGTATTGCCCTCAAATATGCTAGATAGTCAGTTAATGGTCTTGCAAATTTCAAGAAGCATCCCTCTGCCACTCTGAGATACTTAATCAGTCTAACATGAACACTCGTTGATGTCCAGGATTAAACTAGCGAGGATCAGTACCGCATTGAAAGTACTTTTTCTTGAAAACTGCTAGCACTGTGTGCTAAACCTTTGAGCAAATACTGATCAGCTCTTGAAATTAGTGATGTGAAATCGTGCATTCTTAGGCACAATTAGGGTAGAAATTATATCTATAATTAGGTCTACATATAAGGTTGTGTGGGGTTGTGAATGGGTGGAAGGGGGGGGGGGTGTTGGGGGTTGTAAGCTCTCCACACACCCCTATATCCATGCAAATCTGCTATGAATGTGTAGTATGCCTATAGCTAGGTTCACAAGCGTTGATGGATGTTTTGATTCTCTGTAGATTATAAATATGTATTATTATAGTGTTTACTTTGCAGCAAGAGACCATTATGTTTAAGGTTTATCAGTGCCAAGGGACACATAAACAGCTGTATTATTGCAGTTAACATTCTCATGTATGGATTATATACAACTGACTGTGTGTGAACATCTGGCTTTGTGTTAACCTTAAGGGATAGTACTATATAGCAGTTAAGACATGTTCAGGGTGTAACATTAATGTTCTCCTTTTGTAAGCATCATCAATCAATTTTTAAAGTAGTATGTAGGTATTTTAGATCCTCCTGCAAGCAGGAACTCGCGAAGAAGCCTCATTGGCTTATCAAAGCCGCAAGCTGACCGAAGTCAGTCTCATAGATTCATATTTAACGTCCGTGATTATGAATTGTCAATTGTCAACAACTCTGTAACTGGACGACATACATTAATCTTGGAGTGACTCGAACCGGGGACCGGCTTTAACCACTGAGCTAACACTTCTAACAGTCGTAGATTGTGTCATGTTTGAAATTTCCTTGTCTTTCCTACATCGTACAGTAAAGGTCTCGTAGGACGCACACATCAGCAAATTTCTGTCACTCTTGGATATATACATGCCTCATTTCTGTCTTCCATTTTATTTTTTTGTATTCATAGTAAATACCTGAAAAAAAATGTGTTGATCTGCAATAAATAAGGGCAGTTTATGTAAACGTTTCATGTAAGAGATTACAGCTGTTTTCTGTAGGCCGCTTGTTCTTGTGCTTCCGTCGTAATCATGTACATTTCTGTCTAAATAATTACACCTGTATCGTACGTGGCAGCTTAAATATATAGAGCTGCTGCCCTCGTTATAGGATCACAATCCTTTTTCCAACTTGGAGTAAATTAGTGAGTTGTGTTTTTGATCGATTTAGTGTCATCGTTGACGAAGATTTAAGCGGATTGTAATTTTTAGGTATTATGAAGGGTTACAATGAGAAGAGAAGTTGGTATATTTAGCCAGATTTCCAATTTTTCGTTATTAGAATAGAAGTGAAGGATGGTATCCCGTATAGCTGGTTTCTATGTTTATATCCGTTTTTAAAATAGTACAAAGATTCTGTTTGTCCAATTTATTTCGTATATACCTGTGTTAATAGATTTGCCAAAAACATACCAATCCCCTCCCCCCCCAAAAAATAAAAAATAAACCCAAACAAAAACTCAGAACATGGGGTAAAATGTTCTCCTGGTCTTTATTTACCATTCATATATAACAGACTTAGATCATACGGTGTCCTATACAAAACCCTCAAGTCATTTTTATTCTAAATTTTTGGCAAATCTCAGAACCACAAACAAAACCTTTAATCAGTCGGTTTAAAAAGAAATGTTATATACATGTTGATTGTACATGTTGATCATTTCACCGTTTCCACTGTGAGCACAATTGCTTGAAGCAAACTTTTTTTTTTCTTTTTTCTTCTTTTTTTTGCCTCGGCAACACACATGACCTCTTGTCTCGTTCTTGTTTTATCTCTAACACTGCTGTTTCGTCCCGTCCTAACTCAGAGGATCCACCTCTGCCCGTAAGTGTCTGTGTGGGTCAACGTCGTGTCTCCATTGCTCCGCCCTCACAAGCCGCCGCAGCTGCCGCAGCATCTGGTATGGGGCGTGTCCCAAACTTGTCTGCTCGACGTGCATCACTGTGGTCCGGAACGTTATCCGCAAGTACAGGTACATTTGAAACGGTCTCATCGTTGCTTCTTCCTTCAGACATCGCTCGGTTTTCAGTCAAGCAAGTCATTTGACAGCCTCAGGGGGAAAAAAATATAAATTAAAAAAAAAAATAAATAAAAAAAATTGGGAAATTTTTTCCCTTTTCTTAAAACATACAGCCACAGCCAATACTGAGTTTGACAATAATGAAACTTCCCACTTTTTTTTGTCTTTTTTTGGGGGGATTTAAAAAAAAATTAATGATTTTAATTTTCCAAAATGGCTTGACTGAAACGGGCTTTGTTAATATTTTTGTCAACTGTCTTGCTTGGTTTCATTTTAATTCATTTTTTTTTTTTTTTTAATCTTCATCATCATCTTCATCATCATCATCTTGTCAACTAAATTTCATCGTATGATGTTTAAATTGTCACATTTGCTCCGTCCTTTAACTCCTTTTTTTTTGTGTAAAATGTTTTGTAGTTCGCAATGTTTGTAATTTGGCAGTTCCGTATTAACCTACTAAACTGATGTTACATTATTGTTTCATCAGACATATACCTCCAAACAAGTCAAAACATCCAAATTATGTTAACTGTTTATTAATTTCTAATAAATCCCACAGAAGAATAAAACCCTTCAGATCAGAAGAAGCAAATCATCATCTCACAACCAAACAATGAGAAAAATATAAAAAAAATAAACACCCAATTTTTTTATTTGTTTTTCAGATGTACTAATTGAATTATTAAAGGGAATGGAATGACAGTGTTATACAGCCTTAAATTGACAATTCAGTTTTCTGATATTTTAAGAAGAATGGAAAAAGGATTCTGTGTTGCTTTTTCACCCCCTCACCCCACCCCCCACCCACACCCACCTTTCATGCTTTGCCATCCTTTTGTTTATAGTAAATGCTCACACATTGTTCATGGCTTAATCATTTACACTCATTCACAGTTTGCTTGTTTTTTCTATTGTGCACCGTTTTCAATGTTTGTAAGAACTCCTTATCTCAACACTGGTCCTAATTATGTGTTTAGGTAATAAATCATTTTTGAAAGAAGGATAGACACATTTTCAATCAGACAGTTCTCAAGAAGGATCATTCAAAGAATGACTTTTAGGCAGAAAAGTTCATTGAATGTAGAATCTCCAAAAAAAACAGTTATCAGTTGAGGTTGTGTTTCTTTGTAACACTTTTAATTCTTGTTTTGTTTTGAGAAATGACCATTAAAACAACTGAGGTTCACCAATTAAAATAACTAAACTATTAAGTATCAAACACATGCTATTTAGGAAGGTTGCTCAGATGCAACACAGTAAAACTCAAAATGGGAAATATTAAAAGAGTTTTATAGCTTCAAATGGCATGAAATTAGACATTTTTCAAGGGACAAGTGATGGTTAAAATGTCATCCAAAAAGTGCACATGTTTATATGAGGTTAAAAGGACATGTTTTGGTGGATTTATAAGAATTTGAAGAAACAATGGATTAATATTTAGGGGTGCGCTGAGGAGCCTTAAAGGATCATTCCAGAGATTTGGCATATGTGAGAGGTGTATAGCTTGAAAACTTATAACAGCTGTAGATGCATTTCTAGGACTCTATTTTATTTCTAAACTTCTCGGACAGTTTACATATCATGACTAAAATTCTTCATAAAGTCATCCTGTTAATGAATGGACTATTTAAATAGAAAATTATCAACTCAAAGGTTATGGGTAGGTATACTCTCACATAACATAGTCACATGGGTTTCTAAACCCTATCAAATATTCTATGCTTCATGAGAATGTGCCTCTAAGGTTTCGTTTCTTCTGAAGGTATATTTCTTGCCGATTGTGTCAAAAGTTTTTCCGTCTGGGTTTTTTGTTGTTAGGTCAGAAATTTTGTAGTCTTTGTAATTTTTTTTAGATATTTTTTTATTTATTTTATTAGTTAGGAATATATTTAACTTGCAGTGTACATGCCTGTGATTTCATAATGCAGTGAGTGTGAGAAAGCGAGAGAGATGGATAGCGGAGAGACAGAGAAAGGTGAAGAAGAAAAGATGGAGAGAGAGCAGAGAGAGAGGGATTGGTTTTGTTAATTACGAATGGAAAGAACACCTTTGTTTTTCATAGTATAATTGAAAATTGTATTTAATTCAAATATATTCATAATAATAGAATTATCAAAGGGAAGGCTGTAGATTGTACAGAAGCCGTTAACATTGCGAGGAATAAAACTCTTTTAAAAGTTACTTCATAATCAAGTTATACTTATCGTATTGCTGTTGTCTTAAAAGTTTGAGAGCAAAAGTATAAGTAGAAAAAGTGTCCAGATAGGAGTATTATTAAAATGATTCGTAAGATGTCATGAAATAGGGAAGATTTTAATTATGAGAAAAAATATTCTGAATGAAAATTCAAACAAGGATTATTAAAATGATCCATAAAACATGTGAAATATTTACATTTTACGTACATCCCAGCAACCATTGTGTTACAGTGTCTCTACAGTTATTCTTCAGTTGGTAGGGTAGAATTTTTCAGAAGACGTATTGGTGAAAGTAATTAGAACATTAGCAAACCAATAATTTCTCCATACCATATTACAACTGACTTCATAATTGACGATACAAAGTGAAATGGATTCTTTACTCTTGAAAATATCTTTAAGTTTTAAAAATGAAAATATTTTTCTGATAGCTTCTCTCATTGTTGTTTGTAAAGTATGTTATTATATGAAAACAGAAATTGAATGTAAAATGGTTTAAGTTTTATACAAAGCAGATCTGTAGTCCTAAACTCTTTGAGAAGGAAGCTGTTCATATATATGATTTTTGTTTTAACAATTCAGTTATGCATCTGTTCGTCCAGGTCTTCCAAAGGTCAAGATCATGATGGGTGTGGGGAGGAAAGAACAGTAAGGAAAGGTCGGTCATATTTTTAGCAAAATGTTTTACCTCAATTTTTATAAAAAACTATTTTCAGCTGTGGAAGAGGATAACCAGGTTATGGAGAGGGCCCACCACACACCTCCAACATTTGGTGTCTTTTTCCCATCTAGTGTGTGCGGCGCCATCGTACAACTAACCAGCGCCCTCGACGATTCAGAAGTCAATCTAGAGGGGGTTGCAGGTAATTCAGTAAAGTCTGCATGCAGAGTGTACTGGGTGGGTGGGGGGCCGGGATGGGGGGGGCAGTTGTGTTTGGATGGGGATCTTGGCCTTGTTGTCTTTTGATGGGCCAATGAGTGGCAGGTTCACGGCAGATACATAGCAAATAATAAAAACAACATAACAGTTGATTTCATTTTGCATTGAAGAAAAAGTATAATTCTGTTCCTCAGTAGCTTACAGAACTATAGAGATAGTCGGGTGCTGTAAATAACACAAAATTGGTATTTCCACAGGTTAAAGGAATACAAAGTATAAAAACTAAGTAACATGAGACAAGGGGGGGGGGGGTGGTGGGGAGAGGGGGTTGGAGATTGGGGTGTGTTTATGGTGGGTAGGTCGGGGTACAGATGAGGAACAGTGTATAGATGACAATTGGATGGATGCATATCTCATGTTTGATTGGGGGGGGGGGGGTGGTTGGATGTGTATCCTCATTTCTCTTTGAGCGTGGGGAAGGTCTCTGCAATTGACAGCTATGTCATTTTGAAGAGCAACCCCAACATCGGATCCCAGGAGAGTCTTTGGCTCCACAGGTTCTACTTCACACAACCCTGAGGTGGTTTTATTGTCTCCTTCATTTTGGCAGTGAGTGACGTTGCATACAGCACCCTGTGGAACTGCCTTGTCGAAGAACCTGCTCTTATATGTCGCTATATTCTGGAGAAGATCACGTGCAAGGGAAAACAGGTATGTTAAATTGTCAAGTTAGACCACCCTCCCCCCCTCCCCTCGCCCTCCAGTCTTTGGGTAATTGGTTGATTTCATTTTTTCATGTATGCTATGAGTGCTTAAGGTAATATGAGGGGCAGAGACAATGGACGGTGGGAGGAGGGTGGAAGGAGGAGGAGAGTTGTAGATAAGGGGAGATTTGGGAAGGAGAACGGGTGAGGTAGGACAATGTCCGTTAAAAGAAGCAGGCCATTGCAAGTAAAAGTTGAAGTTTGGCGTACATGTTTGCCGGTACTTTGTGAGTCCAAAGATCCATCTTATGGTTTTTCACAGTTGATCAAATTTTACTTATTATTGTTATATTTTCACAGGAAGAACTGATTTTGTTGATGAAAAGGATGTTTTCCAGTGTCCGTGAAATTCCATCTCAAGTTGCCCATACACTTTTTAATTACCTGGTATGGATCTATTACCTCGTTTATCTGCTCTTTTCTTCTCATTCTTTGTAATCACTTTGTGTATTTAACCCATTTATCAAGACATGCTGAGTGAACCGATGAAGGCTCTCTGTTCAGGTTCACTGTATAGCCAGGGTAGCCCTAGTGAACACATTGATTAAACGCCATGACAAAAGATATAAAAACCATTTCTCAATTGACAGACATACCACATATTCCCTGTAGATTCTTATAAATATACCAATGCTTGGCATTGATCTAGTTGTGGCTTTGAGGTTCTGGCTCCTGGATATACAGGCTGTGTTTGCATATGTTGCTCCTCGGGATGACCGGGGTGTTTTAACAAGTCATGCCCTCAACTTGACAAAAATAAATAAATAAACAGCTGATTTCACCATTTTTTGTCTCATTACACATAGATTGGGTTTGTCATCTACCATTGCCGAGCGCCTCACTCGGGTGCCAGTGAAGCAGTTGCCAATACGCTCTCCATTATTTGGCATATTGTGCCATTCGTTTCTGGTCTCACAGTCAAGGACATCAAACAAACCCTGAAGAAGGAACAGTGTGATGTGAGTTTACATCGATTCAGTAATTAATTATTTATTTACCTTCAGTAATTTATTATTTATTTACCTTCAGTAATTTATTATTTATTTACCTTCAGTAATTTATTATTTATTAACCTTCAGTAATTAATTATTTATTTACCTTCGACCTTGTAGGTAACAGATGTATAAATAGATACCTATGTAATATATTTCAATGTATGTGTATATCGTCATTAACAAATATAGTCACATAGGTACATTTACGTAAAAGGCATAGGTGCATTAGTAACAAGAACTTTCCTCACCTGCATGACTCGATCTACCATATACATTACCTTTATTTGATGCGAGTACCATGAGAGGATGTGGTTTATCTTGGCACGATTGCCTTTTCTTTTAATCAATTTATGTAAGCACTTGATAAAATTCATGTATGGTATTATGTACTTTGTTTCTCATCAGCCGACGTTGTTGGTCAGTGCTAACGTTCCCTGTGCCAAGGTAAGAGATGTAGTGATCTTAACTAATTAAACCTTCTCTAGTTTCATTATGGCCTGGGCCCAGGAGACCGTTATTTATGGTGCTAAGTAGCCACATTTGCATTTGGTAGATAATAACTTAACGATTGATGTCAGTGGCTATCCAATTCATAGTTTTAGCTAGCTCAGTTTGGATTTTTTTGGCAATTTGGAAGACCATTTGAGATGGGAAACGGTGGATTTCTCCTGGATGAAAAACCCATCTTACTATGGTCGGTCAGGGATCGAACCCACGACCTCCTAGTTGGAATCATTGCTTATGGTTACTAACAAACAAAATATAGTGTAATACAGAAAATTAATTCCATAGTTTGTTGTCGTCTCTTCGATAACTAAGACATGATAATCCCTTCTCAAAAACCCAATTTATGTAAAGTTACTTGAGTGAAACAGAAGGGTGGTTGAATGTAGTTTATGTAAATTAGTTTGTAATACACTACCACCAAGCTGATTAATATGATGGTTATTTTGTTTTTTCTCAGAGAGTGATCATTCACGGGCCTAATGAGATGGACATTCCTACACAGCTCCCCATAGCAGAGGTGAGTCATTGGTAAAATTACCAACACTGTGGTTTATATCATTAAGGCCCTGCCTGTTGAGTAGTGATGTAGCACCCATCACATATTTGGTATACCTAATACTCATGTGCAAATGAATGTAATGTAATCACACATAGACAACAGTTAACTTGACAAAGTTTTCATCTGTACAAGAGTAGAATACATATTGGTTCACAAGCAAGCAGTTGGTTTAAGAGTAATCTGTGTTTGTAAGTTGAGTTGCACCTGGGAGCAACACTACACTGACTATTTCGGTGCTTAGGGTGTCAAGGACTTTATGGGATGAATATTTCCACATAGCCTCTAATACCAAAGATGGCTGACCACATTGTTTAGGATTAATGGTATGTCACTAACTTTTTAAGGAAAGCTAAGTGGGATTCCAAGTAACTTGGAAATAAAGTTCATGAACACTACTATAGACTGCTTTGACAATATCTTGATTTTAATCAGGTCTTTTTGGCATATTATAGAAATGAATGTTGCTAAAGAGTTGAAAAATCCAGAGGGGACTTAACCAGTGATCATGCTGATTATGCAAGTCACCATGAATTTGACAATTTGTGATCCAATCGATAATTTTTAAGCTGCATTTGATGGTCAACATATATATATATACCAGCTGCTTCCCAATCCTCATCTTGTTGTTCTGCGTTTCTAAGAATACTTAGTTATTGCCAGCAAGGAGTATGGTCTTCTTCTTATAATGAACAATGAGACACATTTATGATGAAGCCTCCCCAATGACAATTAATGGTAAGCTACTTCCTTTTTAATTGTTTTTTATTTCTTGTTCGATTACTTTCAGGAGATGCAGTTTGAAGAGATTCACATCGAGAGCTTGGACTTCTTTAAGATCGATCCAGAAGAACACAACGCACATTTTCTTGTCGACAAAAAGACCAGTGAGTCTTTAAGGGCTCTTATTTAAGGGCTAGTAGGCACTGTCCTTAACGTTTTTCACAGGACGTCCAGTGTGTTTATATAACAATAGTGTGTTTACAACAATAATGTGTTTACAACAATAGCATGTTTACAACAATAGTGTGATTACAACAATAATGTGTTTATAACAATAGGGTGTTTATAACAGTAGTGTGTTTACAACAATAGTGTGATTACAACAATAATGTGTTTATAACAATAGTGTGTTTACAACAGTAGTGTGTTTACAACAATAGTGTGTTAACAACAGTAGTGTGTTTACAATAATAGTGTGTTTACAACATGTACTGTGGTTTACTGCAATATTCTGTTTTACTGCAATAGTCTGTTTAAAACAATACTGTGTTTACTATAACAGTATATTTTTATATATATATTCATTGATTTCTTTCATTATACTGTAAATATATACCACCGTTAATGTTCAGGAATGACGAAACAAATTAATACAACGGAAGATGTAAATTATATTTGCCAAGATCATTGTAAACAAAACACACAGGAACACAGCTCCATTTTATAAGTGTGAACACAGCTTACATTCATGTTGTTTCTAGACCAAACATGTTTCATCAAAATTATTCAGGTCCGTTTCTAAAAATTCAGGGATATTCTTAGGACAGCACATAAATCAGGTGACATTTCTGGGAACATTTTCAATCTGGGAACGGCACATGAAATCTGAGGACCATCCCCGGAAATCTGGGACATCTGGTGGCCTTACTTTATTTAAGATTTAAGATTTAAGATTTAATTTTTCAATTTTTCATAGATCAAATGGTGGATGTTAAGTCTTACGTCCGGGATTTTTATGCCTACAAGAGGTCACAGTACCCAGAGCTTATCTTGAAGAAAATGGATCCATTGAAAGGACTGGAACAGCTTCAGAGACAGGTAAGTGAAAATGCCATAAAAAAAAAAATATGTATATGTGCTGTACGAAAATTAGTTTTAAATTTTTAAATTTATTAAACTTTCCCAACTTTTCTATGTTTTGCAATGTTTTGAAGTGTGAATAGTAACAGTTTTGGTTTTCTTATCACTGTGATGTAAAGATTCTTCAGATGAGTTATAATATTTTTCACGTTGTGCTCTTGGTCGATTGGGGTGAGTTTCGCGGGTTTAGCTTTCAATGGCTGGGTCGCAGGATTCTGGGATCATCAGGATCAGCAAGGCAGAGAGAATGACATCATGAAGAGATTATATTCTGTTGTAATCATCACATGTCTTTAAGAGGGTACAAATTATTTATTCAAAGAGGACTCTGAAAATTACTTTTTCATTATTAAGTTGTCCTGCTTTCATTATAACCTACTTTATCAGTTGTTTCAGTCACCTACATGAAAATGTTAAGACATGCTTTTTTTTTTTGTTCTCTTTCCTTGTGATGTTTCTAGGCATTTACTCTGAAGCTTTCAGAGCTTGGTAGAGTTTACTTCTCATGGATAATGATCAACACTTGTCCCCCAGAGCAGGTAAGGTGGGAGAGATTGATGGGGGGAGGGGCAGGTAGATGAGATTTTATATTTAATGTCAAAGGATAATGATCAACAGAAGAAAAACAGTATTGTAAAATTTGTGAGTTACCATGACAACGTATTATCATCTTGCTAACAAGAACAGTCTGCCCCATTATTTCTTGCATTCGATTGGGTGTGGTTGTGCAGGTTTCTAGAGCAAACTGCATTAAAACAGTGACATTCATACTTTAAAGGCATTGAAGACTCGCCCCAACTGCGTGCCGCGCTCTGAAAAAGTTAACTTTCCGTTGCTTGCAAATGACGTTTTCTTCTTGTTGCTACAAAATGCAGACAGTAATGACACGTGATACCATGTTATCTTTTATCTAGACCTGAGATGTCCATCGCTGCTATGTGCACTGTGTTGTGGGTATTGACTGTAGCTGTATGTATTGACTGTACATTTAGTGTCTGATTACAGACGGTAGCAAGCTGTGTGTGTATTTTCTGGGATTGATGGTGGTGTCTAACACTTCTGTTATACACCTCATTCGAAACTAGGTCAAATTACCGGCATTAGACGTTTCTTTGTGCGCGAGTCTTCACACCCTTTAACCTGTGAGATTTAATGAAGAATTCAGAGTTAATAGTAGACTTGTTTTTGATTATCGACTGCAATCACGATGATGCGAATCAGTGGTAACGTTTAGTCAAACTGTCGTAAAAAATAAATGGATTTGAGAAGATGATTTTACTATGGTTTTGGTTTTTCTATTAAATTGAACTCTTGATCTGCCTCTCTGTTTCGTCAATCTACAGCTGAATACTCACATGCTTTTTCTACACGATGAGCTGATTCGACTGCCATCTTTCCCGAGGAAGTCTTTAGATGCTGAGTTTGCTCTCTATAATATCCCCAGACTCGGGATGGAACTTTTAGGGTTAGACACGATGCATAAATACCAATGGATTAAGGTAAAGTTTCATCTCTGCATGATTGACGCTATAACCAGATGGTGTGAAGTTATGTATTTGTAGTTTGGTACACGGCAGAGAAAGTTAAATTATAACAGAGATGGGTTATTTGTTACAGCATTAGTGTCCCCACATTGGCTAGAGATAAGTGTTACAGCATTAGTGTCCCCACAGTAGCGAGAGAAAGTTAAGTTATAACAGAGATGGGTTATTTATTACAGCATTAGTGTCCCTACATTGGCTAGGGAAATTTAAGTTATAACAGAGATGGCTATAGAGATGGTTTATCAGTGACAGCATTAGTGTCCCCACATTGGCTGAAGATAAGTTTCATTGTTACAGAATTAGTGTCCCCACATTGGCTAAAGATAATTTAGTTGTTACAGCATTAGTGTCCCCACATTGGCTGAACATAAGTTTCGTTGTTACAGAATTAGTGTCCTTACATCGGCTGAAGATAATTTAGTTGTAACAGCATTAGTGTCCCCACATTGGCTGAACATAAGTTTCGTTGTTACAGAATTAGTGTCCTTACATCGGCTGAAGATAATTTAGTTGAAACAGCATTAGTGTCCCCACATTGGCTGAACATAAGTTTTGTTGTTACAGAATTAGTGTCCTTACATCGGCTGAAGATAATTTAGTTGTAACAGCATTAGTGTCCCCACATTGGCTGAACATAAGTTTTGTTGTTACAGAATTAGTGTCCTTACATCGGCTGAAGATAATTTAGTTGTAACAGCATTAGTGTCCCCACATTTGTTCAGACCTACATCAGCTCAGTCAGAATCTTTAGCTGACTTGCTAAATCTTGCAGAAAATTGAGCTTTTTGTTGATCATATGTGATATGTCTGGCATATTCGATTTGTCAATGTAGGGTTTATCCCACATAAACAGAAGACAATGGGGTACGTAACTCGTTAATTTCTTGCATTTCCCTCAGATGATCAATTCGTTCTTCAAGTTTATGTCGTCCGACTTTCCTTGGATGGAAGACATTCAACTGTTTTTGAATGTTCTCAATGGCGCCCTCTTGCTCCACTGTGAAGATCTCGGCATTCTACGACTCTGCCTGGCTTCGTATATCAACGTCTGTGTTCGATACAAGCAAATATTTTCCACCAAGGGGTAGGTTATTACTACTGTACTGTCAAACATGTTATCTTTTTTTCCTTTTAGGAGATTTGAAAACATGGTGACCGGATAGCTACCAGAAGCCAAACTGATTTATAAATCTTGTCAAGTTTGCTTTGTTTTAAACAACGCTGGCAAATCTACAACGTAGAATAACCGACCGGTGGTCATTCTAAGAAACTGTCACCCGCCATGCCCATACAAGAACACGAAAATAAGTTGTTCAGTTTATCTGTTTAGGCAATGTGTCAAAATGTAGGATGCTGAGGGGGCTGCAGCATCCTGCAGCCAAGCTGCGTAGAATGTAATCTATTGTGTCGTGCATTTTCACACAATTGACACTATTGTTCTGATGTATTTTCACACAATAGACACTATTGTTCTGCTAAAGTAATTCCATTGTTTGATATTGATTCAGCCTTGCTGCAGGGTATCTTGCAGCAGCTGCAGCTTTTCTGTTTGGCACGTTGCCTCAGTTCACTGCAGCTTTTTATAGATGAAAGTTCTTTCCTTTTCAATATCAATGTAGATGTTTATACTCAAATGACATTTATAACAATACATAACTGTCGATATTACCAAAAAAAGAGAGATTTATGGATAATGCTTGTCAGATAATTCTCACTTAGTAATCACTGTAAGATTCGGTGAGATTGGTTTGCCTCAGTGAAGGAGCCAGAACAACGGGTGTTATGATAGCAAGATAATAAAATTGTCAATATTTCCCCATAAAAGTCTTTGAGTGCCCGATTTTTCTATCCTTCACCACCTAGGTTTTGGAAATGCTGGCTGTGTTTAATGTCACACATTGTTAACTACATAGGATCTTGTTTGGTTTTTGGTTTTATTTCACCTTTTGTATTCATTTTCGATATTTTGCTCAGGTTCCAGTATATAATGCCCACCATCCTGAGAGTCTACTCGCAGCATCCGAACAACCCGATGGTTTGTGAAGCCATCAAGGTATAATCCCATTGGGTAGTGATTGGTTGCATGAGGTCTCACCCCAGTGATGTTTGCATGACAAGAATTCGATTGGTGATTGTTAAGCATGTTGCACTTGATGCTGTCCAGGTAACGTAGTAAAAACCCTTTTCAAGTACCCTGCATTTGCAAAGCGGTTGAACCAACGATGGTTCCAATGCGGTCTTGGAAAATTATGGCAAAATCATGATTGGAAGTTTTGAACATTTATGACACTATGTGATATTATGTGAGCAAGGCTATTAGGACAGGGTGAGACAAGAAGTTATCGATAAAACTCAAGCTGATGAAAATTTATGGCTATAGCATGTCTTGTTTGAGGTTCATAGCTCCTTTTGCATGTCAACCTCAACAAAAATTAGTTATATGATTTTGCAAGAGTTTACAACTGTTAGGATATAACTATAGGTAGCCTAACATTTGGGTCTCCTTGTGTAGGCTACAGGTAGCCTAACATTTTCTTGAAATATGAATGTTAGAAATCTATGTGTGAAGCTAGCTATGCACCTTACAATTAAACTATTTTTGCCTGAAACTAATTGTCACACCAATGATTGTTTTATGTTGATGTCACTTTTTTGTGTTTGTTGTATTGCCTCCTGATTTGGGCACTGCAGTTGCCAAGAGTACTAGCCAGCAAGTTCCTATAGACTCATGATTTAATTCCCAGTTGTAGAGAATGGTCAAATTTAGTAATTTTGTTGCTAAAATGGGGCTGATGGCATGAGAAGGATGGGTGGGAAGGGGGTGGGGGAGGATGAGAAGGGTTGTTGGAAGGGGGGTGTGCAAGGGCATGGAGGTATATAAGTTAAAGGCTGCATGCCACAAACTAGCAACTAATTAGATGGAATCGCAGTACAATTTTGACCTGAACGTGGAAAACTGACTTGGAGGATTGCTTGGGATACAGGAGTTCACTGATATGCCTTGATGTTATGTAGATTAATGCATGAATCCTATTTATGTAGATGATGTTTGAGAGATCAGGAAATGGAACCCCTGCATCTTTGTGACTTTTTGTGAATCAGTTTTCTTTTCATACCCAGCATTAGTTTATTTTCAACCCTCAATCATAAATCAGTGGTATATTCCTGTTTGTTGTTTCTTGATGTGAAAGGTTTGCTAAATATCTTTCTGTGAATTTTTGTATTTGTGAAGTATGATGTTCCTCTGGAATTTCAGATTGTGTAACTGTTGTCTTATCCATGTGTTAGATACTTTGATGTTAATATCCAAAATCAGGATAAATTTTACAGGCCTATAATTTTTCAAAATTCTAGCACCTTGCTACAAAATACAAGTGCATGCTAAATAATTCTACTTGGTTAAAAATTAAAGTTGTCTTACTGGCATTTCAGGATAAATTTTACAGGCCTATAATTTTTCAAAATTCTAGCACCTTGCTACAAAATACAAGTGCATGCTAAATAATTCTAGTTTGTTAAAAATTAAAGTTGTCTTATTGGCATTATCCTGAATAACAACACACTACCAGTCACTGCAGTTGCTTTTGAGAGAAGCCAAATAATGTTATCTGATAATAAAGCAGTAATACAGGGCTTATGTTATGTTACAGAAATCATACTAATTCTTTGACTGAAGATTGTTAACCAACTGACCATGTGTTTATGCTTTTAATAGCTACTGGCCAAAAAATGCCAGTGCAATGATTTTTCTCTCTTCTGGCAGATGGCAAAATTCACATTTAGCCAGTAAATAGCCCAATTTTCTATGCCTGAATTCCTTCACATCCAAAATCCAAAATTTTCAATACTTTATCTTCTTTGCATTTGATGGTAGTATTATTCAAGGTAATGTATTTCAGGTACTAGAATGAATACGTTTTTGTGCCTTCTCATTGTTGCTTCATAGCTTACAGACCTGACTATGTAACCATTGCTGTCTAATACGGTATGGTGACCACGGTTATCTTTTGATGAGTCACAAATATCACAAAACAATAAAAAGTCAAACATCACAAAACCAACCCATTGATATTAAAGTTCGAACAGATATTTCTGTTTTTGAGGTCTATGTCATTGTTTAATCGTATTTTTCCTCTCTATTATTACAGTTTGTTTGTGAGAAGTTTTACTTGCTCCATATGAAGCCATTTGTTCTACAGGTGAGTCAAACAAGTTCTTGCTTAGCTGAGGACGATAGTTACTTTAATTTCCTCAAAGTTTTATTAAATTTCTGTCTCAGTAGCCTAAACAATTAGTGGATTGCAAACTTTGAATATTGTTTACACCGATTGAGAAACAAGTGTCAATTAAATCGTTGTCTTTTATCTCCACTTGTTATGCATCTGTCTAGTCCCACACTTTGAAATCATTGGATGAAAACATTTGGTAAAAAAACATGAACAAAGCCTGGACAGAACAAGCTGTCAGAAGCTGTGTGGAATATTTTTGAGTGTGTGAACAAAATTTAGACTTTACTCGGCTTACTATATGGATATTAAACCTGTAACCAGCTGTCCTTCATGTTGATTTTAACTTTTCTATAAAGGCAAGTGGAAAAAATTAACTCTCATTTTTCTTTTAAAATATAGCATGGGGCAGTTTGAGGTTTTTTTGTTCAAATAGTCTACCAAAACCCATGTGACCTTGCAGGGCAAAGGGTTTAGTGGTTGTCCAGTCGACCAAATTTCTGTCCAGTGGACGGCCATTCGTTTACATCAAATTGACATTGCATTACAACTAAATACCATCAAAATAGGTAAACTGATAAATTGGTATCACCCTCCATCACTTTATAGAACAAACTAGAACAAAAGTAGTTGTAGGCCTATGATCCACCCAAAGTGGGTAGATTTTCTGACTCATAGCTGCTGTTCTATTAACCAAACCTACACATCTCTCCTACAGTGTACATAATGCTGTTCCATTCATTAAACCTACACATTCTCTCCTACAGTGTACATATTGGTCATTCTTAGTTATTTTGCTATATGTTTTGGACAACCAAATTTTGCAGTTTATACATCCAATAAATGAGACGTGGTTGTCCGATGGACAACCAGAAAAAAAATCCTTAAATATTTGGGTTGCTTTACAAGATGCTAGTTTAAACTAAATATCTTCCGTTTGTTCGCAGACCTTCGGCAGTGTGGCTCCTCTGCTTCAGTTTCACAACGACGGAAATCCTCTCAAGGTAGTCACGATATCAATTCATATCATATCGTGGCCTGTCATTTCTTATGAAAACTTTTAGCATACAATCAGCTTAGCTATAAGAAAAAATAGTATTTCATATTTATTTTTTTTTCCATTTGTTTTACATGTACCCCTAAAAGTTTTTCATGAGTGGGATCACAAATATTTCATCTTTTCTTTATTTTTTTTTACTATTTGAATTTTTGAATTTTCAGATTCCAATACGGTGTTTTTATAAGCTAATTCAGAGCTTAGAGAAGGACAGTCCTGATCACTTAGATATTTTGGATTTGGTGGAAGGAGAGAAACCATTGAAAACCTTGGTAAGATTGAGCTTTTGTCTTACACAGCAGGATATTTAGTCAAATTTCTAAGATGTTTCTCCTGGCAGTTTCTTGAATAGTAATATTGATTTATTTATTTTGTTCTTTGAATGTAAAAATAATATGTTTGGGTATGAAGGAATTGTTTGATGTGTGGAATTTTTCGAAATCAAATGAAGCGATTAGAAATAGCAAATAAATTAATTTTTCACTCGTTGAAAATATTTGGGAGGCTGCCTATGTTTCATCAGTCATTATCATATCTAATATGTGATCTTCCGAGAATCTTAGTTTAAACGTATAGTTCTTTAAAACATATCTGTTATATTTAATGTTGTTTCTTTTTAGAAACAATAATAATAGTAAAAAATGAAAATTACTGTATTGGATAATGCACACAATTCCATCGTAAAATGATCAAAGGCGACAATACAAAAACCAAAAACAATTTGAAAGTACAAATAGTTAAAGTAGAAAATATACAACAAAAAACAATTAAGAATTTGATAAACAATAATAATAGTAAAAAAATGAAAATAACTGTATTAGAAAATGCGCACAATTACATCATAACATGAGCAAAGGCGAGAATACAAAGACCAAAAACAATTTGAAAGTACAAATAGTTAAAGCAGAAAATATACAACAAAAAACAATTAAGAATTTGATAAACAATAATAATAAAAATAATAATTACGGTATTGGTTTATGCGCACATTTCCATTGTAAAATGATCAAAGGCAACAATACAAAAAAAGTAATGTCCATGGAGAGATTTGTACACTATAAACAACAGAAGCTTAATGTCAAAGCATTGTTTCATGAAACATTTTGGAAGTCATCAGAGGATGAAATGGAAAGGAATAGAAATGATGTGAGTTGCATCTGACTGGGATTTCTCTCTCTTACTCTTTTCTCTATGTTTAGGACTTCTGTTACAGTGGGGAACACGAAAACAACTTTTCATTCTTGGAAGCGATACGCCTCTGCGTGGTGGTGGTGGCATATGCCCCCGAATCGACTCGCAGCGGACAGATGCTGGTGAGCATTCCATTGTAGATATACCTTAATCATATTTTGTGAACAAACCCTCCATTTAAAGTCGTGGATATGAAATAGTTGGATCTTTTATAAACTGTGAGCTTCAAGATGTGAAGACCAACCTTCCAAATTAACCTTGTCTATTTTACTGACCCCTCCCACCTTCTTACAATTTGTAAGAGATTTTGCTCTAATCTCATCCATGTGCTCTCCTTCGATAACGTTCCATGCTTCAAAGAAAAAAGAAGTAAAAACAGATAAACCTACTGCCCATGCCCCAACCCATCTTTCCCTCACTGCTGCTTTTCTTGTTAAAAAAAAAAAATACCGTTTAAAAAACACGTCCTCTAAAGATACATCATCATTTTGTACTCTTGCTTGCCCCCCCCCCCCCTGGCTGTTATTAGTTATCCCAAACCACTTTTGTTATAATAGGTGGTATCCCTATTAAAGGTACCTCTGCTTTTCATGCCACCATTATTCTTATATAGACAGCCCCCTCTTTGTCAAGGAGTCCCTGTGCCCTCTGCCTGGATAATTCAGTGTTTTTTACTCTTCTTTTGCTTCAAGATCATACATGCAAGCCCTTTCTCCTTATTTTTTTTTTACCTTTAGACTGTCCTAGATGCCATCATTCCCCTGAAGTTGCAGGAGCTGATGGAGTTTACGATGAACCACGACTCGCCTCAGGCCGCCAAAGATGAACAGACCGCTCTGATTACGATGGCTGGATCCATTAAAGCGTTGATAGCAGGAGCGGAGGGACTTGCCAGGTAAGGAAAATCGTGTTCAGCTATTAGATGGACCAATATGAAACAATAATGTGATTATCTCTGCAGTGCAGACATGCACTGTCTTAATGTGTGAAACTGCAGAGCACAACAGAATCGCAGCCTGGCTGCAGGGTAGCTGCAGCCCCCCCCCCCCTCCCCCAGCAACATATTTTTGACAGGGTACCTAACAAATACCAATTAATTGGCAGGTCATATATTATGGATCAGAAATATTTGAGAGGGGAAAGGGGAGAGGTTTGTTTGAAAGAAGAATATTAGTGTAGGAACTGGAAGAGATATTTCTGAAATTGCACAGGAGAAATTTGACATTTTTGAGTTATTGGAAGAAGGATGGAGGGGGGGGGGGCATACAGAGCAAATTGGTGGCAGGGCTAAGCAATTGGAATATTAATTTTAATTACACTTTAATATTCATCTTGTACTTGATTGTTTCTTTATTATTGATTACTTAACAAAGGAAAAGGAAAGGCCAAAGTCTTGAAAACTTTTTAGTCGCAATAGCTCAAAAAAGAAGCATGGATGAACTCCATACCCTATAATTGTATGTAGAGCCCTATTGTGTGCTGTTGAGGTCAAACTACACTGGAGGTCAACTGATGTCAAAGTTTTAAAACTCTTGTAATCACAATAGTTCCAAAGGGAAATATTCGATGAACATCTCGCTTGCCTTTGTGGATCCCCTGTCCTAAGTTGCACAATTTACACATTCTTATAAACTGTCAAAACATGGCTGTGAATCACTAAAACATGTTGGGTTTCTGGATAGCATATTTTGATGGAGAAAACTCGTTTCGGGACAGACATCTAGTTCCAAGGTATTAACTGGGATGGAGAAAAGTCCTGACAATGATTGAGCTGCTTTCTGGTATTCATTAACAATAAAGCTTATTTAAAGTAAATGGTGTTTCATCTTCCACTAGCAAGTATTTGCCCTTACTAATGGGGATGGGTATGATTATTAAACTCATCTCTCTGGTTGGAATCAAATGGATGCAATATTTTTGTGGTCCTAAGTGGACTTATATTTTTCTTCTTTTTGTACTGATTTTTTTTTTCATGAATGCATCTTTTGTAATCTGCTAAAACAAGATCTGAAAAAAATGCAGCAGTGTTTTTCTTTGTCTTTTTTGTCTCGTCTTTTACTGGGGAAATTAAAAAAGAATCAAGCAGAGGTTGGGATTGAACCAGGGACCTTAGGCTTCAAAAACATTTTCCCTACCACTAGACCATTAGGTGGGACACTGTAGTATCAAACTTTCAATTTATATAGTCATTTATAAAACATTTTCTCCACTGAACCTTGTCAGGGAGAGGGGAGTCGCGCAACTCACCTTTACCACGCCAGAACCTTGTCAGGGAGAGGGGTGGCGCGCAACTCGCCTAGGCCCCGCCAGATCCTTGTCAGGGAGAGGGGTGGCGCGCAACTCGCCTAGGCCCCGCCAGATCCTTGTCAGGGAGAGGGGTGGCGCGCAACTCGCCTAGGCCGCTCCAGAACCTTGTCAGGGAGAGACCAACCATTGCTCACCTGGGGCTTGAACCCAGAACATCAACTTGCAAAGCTGACGGAAGAACCAATTACACCATTTTGGTTCCCGATTAATAAACTTCGTTTCTTACATTTATACTTCCACCTGCTCCAAAGAGCATAAAAGTAAAATGCTCTAGTTGGATTTGAACCAGAGATATGGAGCTTGTCTGACTCTCTCCAGTCCAGAGCACTAACCACTGTGCCACTTGAACTGTTGAGAAATAATGCTCGTTTCTAATATTTCAACTTCAGAATGGAAGGAGGAAAAGAGCAGAAAATAAAAAATGCTCTAGTTGGATTTGAACCACAGACATTGAGTTTGTCTGACTATCTCCAGTCCAGAGCACTAACCACTCTGCCACTTGAACTGTTGAGAAATAATGCTCGTTTTTAATACTTCAACTTAAGAATGAGAGGAGGAAAACAGCAGAAAATTAAAAATGCTCTAGTTGGATTTGAACCACAGACATGGAGCTTGTCTGACTCTCTCTAGTCCAGAGCACTAACCACTCTGCCACTTGAACTGTTGAGAAATAATGCTTGTTTCTAATACTTCAACTTAAGAATGAGAGGAAAGGAGCAAACTGCTTTCTCTGTGTCACTGTAACAACCTCAAGTTTTATATCCAAACAACAGGGAACCAGCCTTCTTTGTCACAATTCCTTTGATAATTATTTGGCAATATATTGGTTTACAAATTCCTCTTTCTACAAGCCCCTTATTACCACCAGTTCATCAATCCTGGTTTAGGTTGATTCCTTGCCAAAGGCAATAGGAATCTCTGCGATGTGTATGTGTGTGCGTGTATGTACAGTATGTGTTTGACACTTTGGCTTGTAAAACTCTCTAATTGTAAAAGTACAAGGTTGTTCAACTGCATACTTGATTTGTGGATGAATTCTAAGTGAGTGTCATTTATGGTGGTTAAAAGGTCAATTAAGGTCAAAGTCTAAACACTTTGTAAACTTGAGACTTCAGATGCTAATTTGGGATGAATTTCATACTTGATATGTGGATCCAACTAAGCAAAAGATCCATGTTGATTCTCAGTGAGTTCAAAGGTCTTATTGGGGGTCACCATTGGTCAAACTTTGAAACCTTGTCATAGCAATAACTCCAAAAGGAAAAAAAATGGAAATAACTTCACAATTGGAATGTAGATGCATCATTTATCTATTTCATAAGCACAAGAAACCTTGTGTGTACAGAATTTACATTCAATTTTTGCATATAAAAGGTGGCAAGGAATCACTTTTAAACCTTCTTGAGTAGTACTGCTTTCTCTTTTTGTTTTTTTCAGGAGCACAGGACCAAGTCGAAAGATGGAAGCAGCTACAAGTAACATGACAACGAGCTTTAAGAGTTCGTCAAACTCGCAGCAGACTTCCGTCAGGAAAGTGTCTCACAAGTCGGGAACAATGGTTGGCGTGGACCTCGGGGATGAGGACATGAGGGAGGATTTTACATTTAGGTGAGAATTATGAGGACATGAGGGAGGATTTTACATTTAGGTGAGAATTAGGACATAAGGGACGATTTTACATTTAGGTGAGAATTATGAGGACATGAGGGAGGATTTTATCTTTAGGTGAGAATTATGAGGACATGAGGGAGGATATTATCTTTAGGTGAGAATTATGAGGACATGAGGGAGGATTTTACATTTAGGTGAGAATTATGAGGACATGGGGGAGGATTTTACATTTAGGTGAGAATTATGAGGACTTGAGGGAGGATTTTACCTTGAGGTGAGAATTATGAGGACATGAGGGAGGATTTTACATTTAGGTGAGAATTATGAGGACATGAGGGAGGATTTTACATTTAGGTGAGAATTATGAGGACTTGAGGGAGGATTTTACCTTGAGGTGAGAATTGTGAGGACATGAGGGAGGATTTTACATTTAGGTGAGAATGAGAAGGACATGAGGGAGGATTTTACATTTAGGTGAGAATTATGAGGACATGAGGGAGGATTTTACATTTAGGTGAGAATTATGAGGACATGAGGGAGGATTTTACATTTAGGTGAGAATTATGAGGACATGAGGGACGATTTTACATTTAGGTGAGAATTATGAGGACATGAGGGAGGATTTTACATTTAGGTGAGAATTATGAGGACATGAGGGAGGACTTTACATTTAGGTGAGAATTATGAGGACATGAGGGAGGATTTTACATTTAGGTGAGAATTATGAGGATATGAGGGAGGATTTTACCTTTAGGTGAGAATTAGGAGGACATGAGGGAGGATTTAACCTTTAGGTGTGAAGTACATGAAAGGAGTACTGTGAGATCAAGGAATGGAATTCTTGGAAGCATCGGGAATAGCAGTGGACATGCACAGGATTTCAAAGTTGAGGGGGTGGGGTGGGGTGTTGGATTGGACTGGCAATTCTAGTTTCCTACCCCCCCCCATCCCACCCAACTGATTTAGTTATAGGAGCGGAACCTTTATGGATGGGTCAGGGGCAAATCAAGGAGTTCATAAAGGACAGGTGTAACCCTGGTGTCATTCAATAGTTTTTTTTTTCATCTTTTTTTGTTGCATCGATGTTTCGCTGCCGTGCTCATCCTTCAGGTACAACGACGAGAGAGTCTGGAAACGTTACGAGGACGATTCGGAAGACGCAGAGATCACAACGGAATTCTGTCGTCCACGAGACATGCTCCTGAGCGTGGTTGCTACTTTCTTCAGTCACAGCTTGCAAAGGATGAAAGAGCTGAGACCAATCGTAGAGGGCGGCAGTAGATCAAATCTCCATTGTGATTTGTTGGATACAAAGAGTCACCTGGTATGTCCCGGGTTTTAAAGGGTGGACAGGAGGAGCGAGGAATTGGGTGTAGCTCAAAGAGTTGATGTCAAATAATGAGATGTCTGTTAACAGATGCCTTTGTGCGCCAAATTAAACTGGATATGTGTTAGTAGACTATTAAAACATACTGCCATCAGTTCAGGTTGCATTTCTGTAACACTTTTGAATTTTGAGAAATGACCCTTTAAATAAGAGAGGTTCATCAATAATAAAAAGTGACTGAACTATTGAATACAAAGAACATTAGGTCAATTCCTCATCAGATTCAACACAAACTTCAATGGGAAGAAATAAATTACCTCATGGTCTTAAGTAAGTGACATGTTTACAATAACATTAATTTGTCTAGGTCAAATGGTATTGGATGTCATCAAAGGGTGCTCTCTTGTTGATGTGTATTTAATTTATTCTATAGAACATATTTGGGTTGAGTTATTAGAATTTAGAAAACAATAATTTAAAATTTAGGCCTGTACTGAGGATCTGATATTGTTTCTGAAGCCCTTAAAGGAGCACTTCAAAAGTGTTAGCTATAGGTACATTGGTAAGCACTCAATTTTATCTTTGTTCTTGAACTGTAACAAAATCTGCCAAAATCACCCTTCAAATGACCTTTTAAAGTGAGGAGTCTACATGCATTCTTCTCCATCCTCCAAGAAAGAGAGAGAGGAAGAATTTGTTTGATTTAGCCGTACCTGTTTCTTTCTGCTGTTTACATGTCTTGTTCTGCAGTTTAACTAATCCCGGTTGCTATGGTCATTTATCGATCAGGTTTAATACTAATGCCTTTAGTTTTGCATCTGTTATGTCTACATTTTAAATCACACTTCATTTAGGGCGGTGTGATCATAGCAAATTGTTCTCTGCTAAATGGTATCTGTATTCCATGGCACTGCTCCTGCATACATCTGCGATATGTTGACCCTGTACATTCCTCCTCGGGGACTTCGAGCTGGAAACGTCAGACCTACGAACAATCTTGTTCCAGTACCTGCACGCACAAAGACCTATGAAGCCCACTCGTTTGCCGTCGCCGCCCCGGTGCTTTGGAACGCTACACCAGTCAATATCCACACATCTATGTCCACAAAACATTTCAAGAAACAGCTGAAATCATTCCTCTTCAAACTGGCCTATGAAGGTCACGATTTCGTCAATTAATACGTCTTTCTACTCTACTTTTTCAGTTGTGTATTTTTGTCTGTGTGGTTTTTTAGGTTTCTGTGCGTTTTGTTGTTGTTTTTTCAGCGTATCGAGATGATTTTAATGTTTTTTTGCGCTTTATAAAAACTGTGTATTATTATTTTTATTCTACTCTCTTTTAAAAGCGGCTGTCTGAGGTTGCCCTCACTCTTCTCAAGGTGGCCCCCCACGATCCCATCATCATGGGTTGTAAAGGCCTTCAGAGGTACGTACCCGCCTGGTAATTGTCGCTTTACATAGATGACTACACAGTAATTTGACGGGTAACCGTATAAAACCAGATGACTTTGCAGGAATTATATTTAGTTTTCCCCGTCTATTTTGTAGATACCTCACCAAGATGATTCCCATGACAGACTGGAGCAATCAAGATCTACGACCTGCATTGATCCAGATACTCAAGAGATTGGACAAATTGTTTCAGAAAATTCACAAGAAACCAACGTTAATGGTTTGTGCTTTTATCATGTTTCATTCCCTTTTAATTCCCCCGCCCCCAAAAAAATTTTTTTTTTACTCTTCACCTGTTTTTTGTTTTTGTTTTTTTCACGCTACAAAGTTAGTCTGTTTGTTCATTGGTCAATCTTTCAAACAGTAAATGAATATGAAAATGACACCAACGAGCTTGCTATAGCATTTTGAAACACTAGTAATGCTTGCAGAATATATATAGTGAATATATCATAAACAAGAGAGTTATTCTGATCCTAACACAAAATAAGTTATATACATATTGATTGTAACACGAAATAAGTTATATATATATTGATGCTAACACAAATCAGTTATATATTCATGGCAACCACAATATGGCATTATGACAGGTTTGAAAAAAGAGATAAATCACTTCAAATTATTACATTCAGCTTGTAATAGCATCTTAAACTTTCCAGGAAATAAATTCCAGCAAAACCGTTGCAGTAAGAACCACACATTTACAGGGCCTAAAGGTTTAATTTCATACCAAAAGATATTCTTGATGTGGTTAATTATGTTGCTCTTTTTCTTCTGTCTTTTTTATCTTCAGCGTCAGCTAGATTGGGAGTCGGCCGCTAATTTCTTAAAAGGGCTGTACGCAACTCTGACCAGGCAGAGCATCATCAGCCACTTACCTCACCTGAAAGTAAGTCACAGTTCCTCTAAATACCAGTTAGTCAATATCAAAAGAGAAAGCAAGGTATGGAGAATGAATAATTAGTACTCTCTCAAAGAAAGCAAGGTATGGAGAATGAATATTCAGTAGTCTTTAAAAGAAAGCAAAGTATGGTGAATGAATATTCAGTAGTCTCTAAAAGAAAGCAAGGTATGGAGAATGAATATTCAGTAGTCTCTAAAAGAAAGCAAGGTATGGAGAATGAATATTCAGTAGTCTCTAAAAGAAAGCACCCAGTTGGGACAAGTTTGTCTATACTGTAGTGTCATGTCTCGCTTCAGAGCACTTGTATTATCAGTACGAGCAGTATGAGTATAATGATTCTATCAGATCAAGGTTAGGAACTGTTTGTACTGTCAATACCACTGCTTTGAAGCATGATACTGGAGAACAGTTTAGAGAGGTATTAACGTTAGGAAATTGTCCCAACTGGCTGAAGAAAGCAATGTATGGAGAATGAATATTCAGTAGTCTCTAAAAGAAAGCAATTCACCCATTTGTCTGCAATACTACGTCTAGTAGTCATTCAACCAAGAAATATTGCAATTTTTTTTGGGGGGGGGCGAGGAGGGGGACATTTTTGATGAGGTCCCTCACTGATATAAGGACCTCTCTTTAATTGTGTCTTCCATTAACAGTCCCTGCTCAACATCTGTCTCACTCTACTCCTCTGTGATGGTTCAGCACCAGGCACCGGGGATGGTCTCTCACTGGCCCACGTTGCTTCCAGTGAACTCCGATTCACCCCGCCTCCCGTCTTTTGTTCTGCGGTTATTAGGTTGGTCGCAATGCAGATGCATTGTATGAAGGTAAGCTAGAGCAGGCCAAGTCTTACGGATACTGGATAATATAATTTACTAGTAAACACACGTTTGTGATTTATAGGTATTTGGTCGCAATCGCGATGCATTTTATGATGGTCAAGGAAAGTCCTGCAGGCCAATGTCGTACAGTTTGTGGATAATATGCTTTGACTTAAACATGTCTCTGATAATACAATTAACCTCTTAAAATGTTTACATAGTAAAATGTTTACATAGTAAAAGATTTACATAGTAAAGGTTAACATAGGAAAATGATTACATAGTAAAAGGTTTGCATAGTAAACTGGAAGTGTCTGTACTGATTCGTTAGAAATAAACGTTGACACAATCTGCGATAATTAAACGTTTCTTCACAACAGCGTAACAAAACAAAAAACGTAAGCCTAGATACCCAGCATGATAAATTTTTTTTTTTTTTTTGCATGGCATGCTGCTGTTTATTCAGCTCGCATGGCCAATTTGCATGTCCCGCATGTCACACTCATTTGCATGTTTAATAGCATGCCTGCATGGTCTCTTTGCATCCCAAACACTATCACACGCCATGTCTTCGTTGCCTCGCTCGTTCTTCAAAGTTTTCCTTTTAATTTGGACATATTCCTATGTTTGATAAACAAGAGAGCATGTGTAATGATATGTGGATGTTATAGAATGTTCATACACTTTTTAAGGTGACCGCTACTATTAAAAGAGTGCATGAAGAATTCTCTCTTATGTAAGGTACGTGGAAAAGAACATAGCTTAGTTATGGATCACGATGAAATTTGCTCGTCAAATGCTCACAATTTGCCCTTTATATACACATAAACACCATTTTTACCAAATATTATTTGAACTTCTCGTTCAAAATGTTAAATGCCAAGTCTTTCGTTGGCAATTCTTGTTTTCCTGTATCACATGAGACTTGACCAAGTCTCTCGAGAGTATAATTCACCCGTGTTTGTATAGCCGCCTGCCGTAATAGAGGGCAGTATTTAACAATTGCATTTGATGGAGCAAACCTTGTCTTGACCCGTACTTATATCGAGAATGATTCATACTCACTTGATGGAATGATGTCATGATTTTTTGGTCGGGAATGGAATGCCAATTTTTTTACCCCCTCCCCCTCTACACATCACCCTGTAATGACCGACCAGAATGCAACATGTACCAATTTGCTATACGACGGAATGCTCTGGATTTATTAGCCTGCGTAGAATGCAGTGAATGCTACTGGGATTATATTATCCTCATTTTTGAAGAATGCCTGACAGTAAATGCTGTCGAGATTATCTGATTTACCACTGGCATGCAAGCTGCTGGAACCGAAAATTACGTAGGCATGGAAACGATTTCTGTTGGTTGAAACAAAGCATGACCTTTGACCCAACATGGCATGTACTTCACTACTGCAACCAAAAGGTATGAAATCTTTGAAGATACTTCAGGCATCTTGATTACTTGAAACTAAATCTAGTTTTGATGGTTTTTGTTTTAATATCAAAAGGATTCTTTTAACTTATATATTTAAGTTACTTATTTTGCATTTACTCGTCTCAACAAATGATGTTGTCAGTCACGACCGAGACATTTAGGCCTACCTGTAGGACAATGAAGGACAATGCATAATGGATAGATTCACTGTTTATAACTTTTGTTCTCATGTTTCCATTGAAGAGAGGGAAAATTTCTTGCAGAACCAATGACTGGAGAGGGGCTCAAAAAATTCAAAGACCCATGTGAAAATATGTCAAGGGTCTGCATTCTTTATAAAACCAATGTTTGGGGGCTAAATATGCTGATTGTAAAACAAAAAAGGCAAGTGGATGAATTCTACCGTGAACAAGTTTTATCTGAAACTTGGCCCTTCTGGTGAAGAAACAACAAAAATAAAGTTGTGCATTTCTTCTGTTTCGTTGGCTTTCAGATATTCTTAAAATATGCAAATTTCATGATGGTTCTGCTCAAGAAATTTTGTTTTTCATAATAAGAAGATTTCATGTTCATTTTTTCGATCATCCTAGATTCATTAATTGCTCTCATGTTTATCTAACAAGACATCTCTTTTACGTTTGTCTTTTAAAGTTAGCTTTGTTGCGTATGAGCACTTCCACCGTATAAAGGTTATTGGAAGAAGGGTTAGGTGGGCGGGGGATGGGGGTGGGGGTTTGAGATAAGGGGGATAGGAAGGGCGGTTCATTTATAGTCAGCAGGCGTAAGAGGGTGGTGTACATGCTACAGTGAGGAGGGTATTTTGGATTGTGAGTCACGGAACTGTTTATGTTATACATAATGTATCTCGAATGCAACAAAATATATAGATAAAAAAATTTATATAAATTTGAGAAACTAAAGATTACATCTGCAACTGGATTCTATTTTCAGTTTATGAATTGATACTTAGTGATAAAATTTGCAGCTTGTAGCCATATCTGGAAGGGTTATAATAGTATTTACTTGGCATTAAGGGAGATTCATTGGGGGGGGGGTTGTTGGGGGGGGGGGGTTTGGGGAGAAGTGGTGGAACATGGGATTGGTGGTGCTGATCAGTCGTTGTTTTATTACTGTGGTATTTATTCCCTCACTCCCCTCCACCAATCAAAGCATCAATACTGGATCAAGGCTAAGGCAAGTTACTTCAGAGTTATCAGAAAAAAAGAAAAGAAAAAAAGGGAGTCTCAGCTTTCTCCTTTTCTTTTTCTTTTGTCCCTGCTTTTCTTTTCTAGTCTTTTCTTTTGTCTGTATCTAAATGATTGTCTGTTTGTCTACAGTGTACTTAACCTATTTATTTCACCTTTTGACAGTTAGTAAAGTCTACTTTTTTTTTTATAACCCTTTCGATAACCTGCATGGCCGCTTATGAAGCATAATTTCATTTATCGATTGATTTACGTCCTTTCAATGCCTTGTGGGTTTTTTGCCCCTTTTAACGGTGCTTTTCTCTCCACTCATAGACCATGGCATGTATTTCTTCATCAATTTGTGGTTCTCTTTTGTTTTTGTCTCTATTGTTCTTTCAATTCTATTGAGCATTAATCTCTACCCCCTCCCCCCCCCTCATCCCCACCCATTCCTATCACTCTGTCTCTTCTTACTATAAAGTGACTGTTGCAAGACTACCATCTGTTTTCTGTTTCATCACTATGTACTTCTTCTCTCCCTCTGACAGAATCCCTCCACATTCCTGGAGACAAGATATTAAGTTATTACACCTCATTGTCGAATTTGCACCACTGTTCATCCCCTTATGTGAATAACGTCCTTGAAATTGTACATAATTGAACTTTTTATCTATACCGATGACACCCACCCAACTGATGTATTGTCACGGCTTGTGGGACAGCTTGGAAGCCAAAATGATGAAAAGTCACTTCAACAAACGCAATAAGAGTACCAAAATAATGAGTGACCGCACAGGACAATTGCAATAACGTTGTCTCTGCAGATAAAAACAAGAGAAACATTATAATACTGCATGAAGTAACAAAATAAACAACCTATCAGACTGGCAGCGTTGGAGAAGAGTGTTACTAATATCAAAGCAAATAAAAATCTAAAAAGTAAAACATATCTAGTTTGCCTTCTCTATGGAGTAGAAGGGTAGCTCGGCCTAATGCAAGATAAACAAGTACACACTTCTTTGGTGGCACAAATGAAGTGGGGATGGGGGACTGTACTCCCTGGAAAAGTAGGCATGTGTGCCCTGGCTTAGCTATGGGCCTGCCTGTCTCAAAGTGCAAACGTCAAAATTTCAGAAACTTGATTTTGGACTCTACTATTAGAGAAGAGGTTCTGTTTATAATAAGTTTCAATTGCACTCTATGGTATGTTACTACACCCTACTGAACCATTTGTCACATTCCCCTCTCCCCTCTTTTCTCCCCTCCTTCACCCCCTTCTTCACTTTGTTCTGTTAGTATCGTTATAGCATCAGCTGATTTATATTAGTCTTTCTTTCACACACATCATAGTGCTTTTTATTTCTGCACCCTTTCATCATAAAATTCTTATTTTAACCACAGCGCTCCCCTAGCAATCTTATCGTTGTCCTGCTTGTGATTATGTGGAAAACTATTTTCTTATCTTATCTTCTAACATCAGTTTCATAATATCTCTAAGGTTTTGAAAATTATTTTATATGTTTCAGTTCTTTTTTAAATTTTTTATGTGTCCACCAGAATATTTTAAATTCGTGGAAATCAAGTCAAACTCAGAAGACTGATTAAAAAGAGTAATTTTTTTTTAATTTTCTGAAAATTGGTTAACAATAATATTCTGATCTGCTAGACTTCTGTGGCTGATATTTAAGTAACAGGCATCTCTCTAACTACAGAAATAGTGAATCCAGCTTACAACTAAGTTGGATAACCAGGACATAACATAGTTAGGGGCTTCAGAAATTTTGCCTATTGGCCCCTTCCTTTTCCCTTCCTCTTTGGTTGAAAATTTATCAACAAATAGTAATGTCTGAAAATTGCTTTAAAGATGATAGTACTTCCCTCCCACTAGGAACAGTTTTATGTCCTCAGATATCTTGGTATAATAGCTTTGTAACAATAAAAAAAAATCAGTGATCTGATCATTCAACAGTTCCCCTCCCATCTCCCTGTTTCTGTTGATAAGAAACGGACATGTTCTTGGAGATTACACAAAGGTATTCTATATCGAAGAACAGAGGCAAATCAAGAATTTCATAAAAGATAGGCTTTTGCATAAAATGGTGAATTCTGAATCATATTTAAAAAAATTATGTCTCTTATTAGCTACAACTGCAAGGTTGTACTATTATATATTCAGAATTTGTTTTTTCGTGTGAGGTTGAATAACAAAGGGAGGTGGGTGGGGGGGGGGTGCTTACCTGTAGGTGTTGTCTAATTATTCCCTGGATGAAATGTAACAAATGAATCAAATACTTATTCCCAGCTAGTAAAATTTATGGTTTGCAGCAGGTGAGTTTTTATCAGTGAATCTTGAAGTATTCAGATACCTTGCTATTGCAAACTCATGGGACTATGTTTAAAAAATTCAAGTTTCATAGTTTTATAACAATAGTTTTTGGTTTGTCAGTTTAAATCATTGATGGTGTTTACACTTGTTAGTTTAGACTTTATTAATGTTTGCAGTTTTGAGAACCTTATGTGATATTTATAAACATAGTACCACTTTGTAAAAATTGAGTTTTCCGAACAAGGAATTAACACAGGTAAATATGTAATCGTTATAATTTTTAATGTATGATCCTTTAATTGTCAGCCTTTTGAGATAAATGTTGTGAAACATGGATCATTGTGATGCTGCTCAAACTGGACACAACATCCTAACGATGTCCCAGTCGCAGTCTTGTTGTGAGAGGACTGCCCAGCCATGAGGTTACGATCATGGGTAGTATCTTAATTTGAGAGTAATAATACATAAATTGAACATGAAATAGTCACAAGTCTATAACCGTGATGTCAGGACTTGAGAATGGCATTGTCGGTTTGAGAATGACATCGTTGGGATAGGTTTTAGTGCCCCTTGTTTCTCCTGGAATGACCGACCTTTCTTTTTCATATATCTCTCTCCTCTTTTCTACTAACTTGATATTTCTCTAGGATCTGTACACCCTAGAGCAGGTATTCGGTGGAACGTCTCTCTTCAACTCTCCGGAACGTACCGAGACCATCCTTCTCTACATGGTCCTACCGCTGTGCCTAAGGGTCGGCTGTGGAAGGAAAGGTTAGCACAAACATTAAAGCAGTTAGTCACAGTATCTAGTGCCCTCTACCGGCCCAAGTAGTCACAGTATCTAGTGCCCTTTACTGGCCCTCTACCATGGCACTGGGTTGGTCTCAGCCATAACAATAGACTGGGCCACCGCACTAAACTGGGCCACGGCACTAAACTGAACCATGGCACTACACTGGGCCATAGCACTAGGGGAAGAAATGGACACAGCAATACAGTAGGCTTGGTCATGACTGTGTTCTAGATAAGCCATAGAAATAGGCTAGGCTATGAGGCTAGGCTAGGTCTTGCTACTATGGATGCTATTACATAGTTATTTTAAGTTCTATCCGTTTACTTCCTAATTGAACATTTGTCTTTGATTCCTCAGATTCTCCCAAGATTAGGCCATCTGACGTTTCATTCTCACTCACCATGGTCCTGTACGCACTGCTGCCACCTCATAAGCAGGCCCGTCCGACAGGAGGATCTTCAAAGGGCCACGGACACTACTCTTCATTCCAGGACCTACCAAGCCACACCAGCGTCTCGTTCCGTGACGGGTCAGGAACGGTACCAGACTCTCTCTATGAGGCTGCATTTCTAGGTAAATGTGGACGTATATCATTTTGCCTGCAGATTGTTGAAATAATAGTGACATTCTGATTTGAGCCTAATTTATCGTTTTGTTGCAAAATGTTCAAGTGAGATTTTGAGGTGACGAATTTATGATTTTGCTGCAAAATGTTGAAATGATGACTCTTGGAGTGCGATTCATCATCTTGTGGCAATATTTTGAATGTAATAAAAGTGATAAATTTTGCTGCAAATTATTAAAACATTTTCATTTATTTGGTCAATCATAGAGTACAGGTCTTGTGTTTTTATTTAAGATCCATGATGTCATCCTTAGCAAAATTTTAACCAAAAAGAGATGCCTCTTCACTCTTTGGCAAATTTCCTGTAATGGGTCATAATCTGTTTGGCCTTTATTAATTAGGAACTTTACATACTCATTTCCTTTGTAGTCTTCAGTGAAATGCCAACTTCCACTCTTGTATATGCCACTTCCCTTCTGAGCATATATATTGTAGTTGTTAATACACAAGTCCTAGCAACGTTTTCTTTAGATTATCACAAACGTGGCCCAGATGTCCGATCGAGCCAAAAAAACAAAAAATGTAGCTTTTCCGGTATTCCTGGTATCTTCAAAAGTAAAAACAAATACACACAAATGATCACCACATGAACAGCGGTAACACATGGGTGAACAGACAATCCATTGGGTGGTGTATAATGTTATTATACCAAGAATTGTATGACTAATAAGGATTTCTGGTAGGCTCATTAAGAGGGCTTAAAGGTCTGCTGTATAGACCCCAACTCTAGCATGCTATCATGGAAAAGTTTCTTGAGATTATGTAATCGTCCTGCCTTGGTCGTAACATGACCTCTTTTTACCAATTAGTCTGCAACACCTGCCACATATTTTTTCTTGTTTATAAAGGGTCTTTGTGTGAATGCTGTATGATTAACTACACTGTAGACATGAACATATTTCCACACAGTGTTTACACAAAGAGCCTAATGGTGTTAAGAAGCTAAGCAGGCTAACTGTAGCATCTGAGGTCGATATACGACCGTGGCAGGTTGATTACTTAATCACAAAACCTTCCTAGCAATAGCGTGCTATAATTGGAGCCAATAAAGCAGATCTTTAAACTTAAAGGGGTTGGCCTATCAAATGGCAATTTTACAATTAGGTGAAGGGATGATGAAAGACAATGCTGAACCCTGTGTGCAGTGCGATGGAATGTGTTTAGCCTAAGGATGGGTTTCTAGCAACATTACTCAACCGTTGTCACGTCTCACACAAAATTTTTACTAACGTTAATAAAATTACAAAGAAATGCTTTCTTAGTTGTCATCATTTATTCCGTTTCTCTCAATTTCACAGGGCTTAAGATCTTGATGGTATGCTTTAAAAGTCAGTTATCGAGAGAGTGGTTCAGAATGGCTGCGGTGATCAAAGAGGTTGGCTCAAAAATGCTAGGTATTGACACTTTTTTTAATTTAAAAAAAAAAGATTTTTGCTTTGTTTTTTGATACTACTACATGCTTTGAATTAGACCTTGCTCCTGAATACTGATTTTCATTTTATTCCATTTGGTTCCTCTAGGTGGGATAGCTCTGTGGAGTTTTCTTGATTTTGTAATCACTGTGAAGTCACCTCTCTATGTGCTACTGAAGCCATTCATAGCCTTCAAGGTAAGAGCTGGTACTGGTACAGTGAGGGGGATGGAAAAAGCTACAAAGAGACTCAAAAGATATGTTTGTCTTGTTTGTCAGACTTAAATGCTATATCTCCGTTGCTTGTGTTAGAACACTCTTATATAGCTCCTTAGTTTGGAGGACTGAGAACTATGTGTGTGTGTGTGTGTACTTGTTTTGTAATCTGACTGAGGACTTCAATAAAGGAATACCAAGTCCTCAGATGTCATTCGAAATGAACAACCATGTCCTCAGAAGAATTAACCAATGTCCTCAGAAGAATTAACCATGTCCTCAGAAGAATAACCATGTCCTCAGAAGAATTAACCATGTCCTCAGAAGAATCACGCACATTAGGGTAGAATGGGTCAGAGCCCCTTTTGTCTTTGCCGTAAGAATAAGTACTTCATTGTCATCAGCTTCACTCAGCAATAAGTGAGTGAGCTTCACTCTGTCAATGAACTAAATTACAGTCATGACATCAGCTTTTGCGGTAATGCGATGTTAACATCTCTTAACACTTGTAACATTTATCATTGAAATAAAGGATGAAGGAAATCTTAGCACCATTGAGTGAGTACACACGTTTTGATTTTACGCTTGACACACATGGTACGGGTGCATATCACAAGAGCAGACCAGTCTAAGTAAGAGAGGGGTGGAGGAGGTGGTGGGGCGGGGGGGGGCAGGAGGGTGATCACTACCAATCAGGTATAGTGAAGTATAATGGAATACATTATTACATTAATGAAATATTGTTGATCTGTTTTGGCATTTTTACCTTTTAATAGATGATGAAGATGATCTGTGAGACGGATGCAGAGGTGATGCTCCAGCAGTATGTCGGACAGAAACTCAGAGGTCTTCACATCTTCAGTCCAAAGAGCAGAGCTGACATCATGTTAGAGCTTGCCAAAGAACTACAGCACCACAGGGATAACATGTTTGTTCCACGAGGTAAGCATCACAGAGATAACATGTTTGTTCCACGAGGTAAGATTCAAAGCAGTGAACTAATAAGAAATATGAACTTGCCTCCCTCCTCCTACCCTCCTTCCNTCCCCCCCCCCCCCCCCTCCCAACCACTGGCCCAATTTTTCCAATACTGGCGCTCTATTAAAGCCACCAGAAATGAGAGAAATGTTATTAAAAACAATATTCTTCTTTTTCTTTGTAGATCATGTGAAATTCCAAGACGAGAGAGTTGCTCTAGCCGAGCAGCGGACTGGGATTCAGATGGAGGAGATGGAGGTGATCTCTCCCTTCCAGCAGAGGAGCTCCATGATTAGCCGTCTGACCAGAAAATGTAAGTATTCAAAAATGGTCAGTCAGATATAAGATACGTTGGATGGGTCTCTGTAATTTGAAAACAAGAATTAATGAAAGGTCACGACAAGAAGTGACTTAGTATTTAAGATCTGCAAACTTTTGATAATTCTCTGCCATGATGCACCTTGTTTATATATATAGGTGGATACTGATCCCTTCTATATAAGCATGCATCGATTTGTCACCAGGTGTGATGGACCGATGTCAGTTAATATCGTTTGTTATCATCGAAACAGGTCGATGAATGTTCCTTTGCTTTGGTAGTTGCAGTATGTTATGATTTACAGACCTTTCATTATACCCAACCAGTCCTTTAATGTGGTGATGTGTGCTAATACTGGTTGGTATGAATGTTGGTATCAAAACAGCTGGTCAATAATTGTTCCAGTGATTTTAATAGCTGTAGTCCTTTCAAAAGAAAGGAAAAAAAAGGGAAAAAAAAGGAGGTGTTGTCTATTAAAGATAAGAATTTGTGGACATTTTTGACCTCCTGTGGTAATTTATCAATGTCCATTTTGTACTCCTCGATCAAAGCTAAATATCAACTGTGTGCAAACAGAATCTTAATCTTGAGAGCATTCACGCCTTGTTCCAAACTTTTAAGAAAGTATTTATATCACAAACTTAGAGAATAATATACTAGCAGGAGATTAAAGAGTATAGATCGATCGATCGATCGATCGATCGATCAATAAAGGGACAAACATTTAGCCGGACAGCCGAGAAAGGGTAGCCGCTTTTGGCAGAGATTTTAAAACCCATTTTTTTTTTCGTCCCGACTTTTCTGTCGCGACAGCCACGATCATGTCGAGGAAGAGTTCGACCCGTAGAAGCTTCAACCGTCTGTCGAGTAGACGCAGCTCCCAGAGGAACTCCCAGGGCTCCAATTCTGCCGTCTCCGAGACCCTGGAGGAGGAGAACTCTACGGCGACAGAGGAAGCTACAGATCCACAGTCGAGCGTCCTCCAGCAGAGCGAGTCCAGCATCGCGGAGGCCGAGGCTGAAGACAAAGTGGACTTTGAATCGCCGGTCCGAGTCTGGCGCAAACAGACCACCAAGAGGATCAGCCGCAGTACCAGCTCCAGACGACACCGGCCCGAACCGGGTCGTGGGAGGGGTCTCTCTCTGATGGAGTCAAAGAGCGACAGCGTCCTACCGAGTGAGTGATTTCTTCATTATAGTCCCAAGAGTGTCGTTGTGTCCTTTTTGAGAAAATAAGCAAAAATGTGCTCTGTAAAGAAAGTAATTTTTGAACATGCATGCAAAGTGGAAACGATGTGATGATAACGATTTGTTTGTAGCAGAGATTGTTGGACTAATATGGACTGAATGTGGTCCGACATTAACGATGCAGTAAACTGAGACCAATTGTAAGATGAGGCAGGTGTTGGGGAGGAAGATGGATTGATGACTTCTATTTCATGAGAAGTACACATTCATTTCTCTATCGCAAAATATTGATCTAAAGGGGAAATTGCTGAATGTTTCATCGTACAGATGAAACCACAGTAGTGTGGGAGAATTTCCCTAATGGACTATTCCAATTTGATACCGTCCGCCCATAACATACTTCAAAATGTTCTGAAAGTATGAAGAGTACAATAAGATGTTCATGAATGCTTCCCGTGAATGCTACTCATACTGTCATTACAAAAACATGCATATTAATGAGCAGAATAAATGCAACCTTCTCTGATCAACCGTAAATCAGCCTTAGGTTTAGGGAGAGTATATTTTTTATACTGTCTGCTAAGTTGGTTCAACATTGTTGCTGGATGGTTTTGCTCTGGTGACCAGATATAGTTTTAAAGAAATAATTTAGAAATGTTAAAACAAAAGATTTGTGTAAAAATCAACACCTGACAAATTTGTATATTTTTGTTTATTAGTCTCTGCCGCATAATTGGTTCCTTTGCATCCGTTCCTCCTCGCGGGATATACTGTATACTAAACACATGGTCTGCGCAACCCTAGGAAATTAACTAATCCTAGTTTACAAATCAGCAGTGGTCATCATTTGTACGATAAAGAGCAATGACAGAATTGAATATCTTTTCATATATTTGAAAATGTTACATCACTTCATCTCACTGTACAGAAACTCTCTTAGAGAAAACAGACGACACATCAGCCGAAGACTGCTCTACAGAGCAGAGTCATCTGTTATCATCTACAAGGACCCAGGGCCCCACCAGCGATACCGATGAGGACCTAGAGAACCAGCAAGAGAGGGTCCACCTTCTAGAAATGGCTGAACCAGAGGCCATGCCCACAGAAGCTACGGCCTTAACTCATGACACCAGAGTGTAACCAGCCAGCCATCGCCATCCACTGCTATGATGAATAAGCAGTGTGAAGAATGTATGCTAACCAACAATTATGAATAAGAAATCATATTTATCATATATTATTATTTGTATTATTTTGAGAATATGTAATATCATATTGCTTCAAGGGGAAGGACGGGAGGATCTTCAACAGTATCCTTTTGTAACTCTCTTCATGATGTCGTGATGAAATTAAAAACATGAAAAAAACATGGTTGTAACTAAAAAACTTACACCCAGGACCAGCTAATGTTAAGAACTTTGAAAAATCAAATCAGACATTTGTAAATCCCACTTGTATCAAAGTCAAAAAACAAAGCAATGTGTCAAAAGACAAAGCAAGGTGTCAAGAGACAAAAGCAAGGTGTCAGAGGACACAATCAAGGTGTTAAAAGACAAAGTAAGGTGTCAAAAGACAAGAGCAAGGTGTCAAAAGACAAAGCAAGGTGTCAAAAGACAAAGCAAGGTGTCAAAAGACAGCAAGGTGTCAAAAGACAAGAGCAAGGTGTCAAAAGACAAAGCAAGGTGTCATAGGACAAAAGCAAAGTGTCAAAAGACAAAGCAAGGTGTCAAAAGACAAAGCAAGGTGTCAAAAGACAGCAAGGTGTCAAAAGACAAGAGCAAGGTGTCAAAAGACAAAGCAAGGTGTCATAGGACAAAAGCAAGGTGTCAAAAGACAAAGCAAGGTGTCAAAAGACAAAGCAAGGTGTCATAGGACAAAAGCAAGGTGTCAAAAGACAAAGTAAGGTGTCAAAAGACAAAGCAAGGTGTCAAAAGACAAAGCAAGGTGTCAAAAGACAGCAAGGTGTCAAAAGACAAGAGCAAGGTGTCAAAAGACAAAGCAAGGTGTCATAGGACAAAAGCAAGGTGTCAAAAGACAAAGCAAGGTGTCAAAAGACAAAGCAAGGTGTCAAAAGACAAAGCAAGGTGTCAAAAGACAAAAGCAAGGTGTCAAAAGACAAAGTAAGGTGTCAAAAGACAAAGTAAGGTGTCAAAAGACAAAGCAAGGTGTCGAAAGACAAAGCAAGGTGTCGAAAGACAAAGCCAGGTGTCAAAAGACAAAGCAAGGTGTCAAAAGACAAAGTAAGGTGTCAAAAGACAAAGTAAGGTGTCAAAAGACAAAGCAAAGTGTCAAAGAACAAAGCAAGGTGTCAAAAGACAAAGCAAGGTGTCAAAAGACAAAGCAAGGTGTCAAAAGACAATTCAAGGTGTCAAAGGACACAATCAAGGTGCCAAAAGACAAACAAGGTGTCAAAAGACAAAGCAAGGTGTTAAAACCAAACTTTAAATCTAAAGCATTAGTAAACTTGTGATGTCTTTTTATAGACTTATTCTAGTCCTCCTACAGTATATTAAGGATTATAAATATCCCGATAATCTGTGAAAAGTGAAAATAATGGCTTTTACAATGTTAGTATGTGGAAGCAGTTCATTTTTAATGTCTCTAATACAAACCTTTATTTGATAATAAAAAAAGATTAAAATTGATAGAGTACAGTAACTAAATGAAGTACTTTGTTTTCTTCTCAAATTATTATTATGAATAAAATCTTATACATTATTAATAGTACTGCTCGTTTATAATTTGAATAATGTTAAAAGTGATAAACTTTTTTTTCTTCTTTTTTTTCTGTCTCGTGTGTGTGAACTGTATGGCTTGTTTGTATGCATCCAATGTAGGATTTGGAAATGACTGAAAATGGTTGACAATATTATTGAAAAGGAATGTTAATAGAACTGGACCAAATGTACTAGTGGAAACATGCCAAAAGTGATAATTTTATATTTATGGATGAGGGGGAAAGTGTACAGCTGCCATATTTATAAGAATAGACTAATTAAATTAACATCAAAATCTGCTTTCTGTTTGGATATCAATATTCTATGCCTACATTTTTGTTGAAGATATTTAGAAAAACACAAAATGGTTTATTTCATTCATCAACTTTTAAAACCACATTAGTGCTTCAAGGCTATTATCTCTTTCTATTTTTTGGCAATTTATACTTTTTGTTTTTTTGTTATTTGCCTCTTGTTTTCTTTTCAGTTGCTATTTGGCATTTCTTCAAAACTTTTCTAAAAATGTGAAGCATGTTAACATGACAAAGAGAAAATTGAGTTTAAATCAGTAGTACATGCATGGGCTAGTATTATCAAAATTGTCATTATTTTCCTTTTGTTAACATATTTTGGAAGAATTGTGAACTAATTTTATTGTTGGTGATGGTGTTTAAGGAAAAACATTTGTGTTGATGACAAAATTATGCTCGTTTGCATGCATTTCCAAATTTGAACCTTGGTATTTTGGAGCAACTTAATTGTATATTCCGCCCTATATTGGCAATCAGTAGTATGAAATTTAGAATACGATTAGATCATGGAGAATTAAAAAAAAAAGAATAGTGTTTTGCCATGGAGTGGTGACTACATCCTAAATTTACTTGCACTAATGCCAAATCCCACTTCTGACACCATATATATCACATAAAATCCCACTTCTGACACCATATCACACAAAATACATGGGTATCAGCAGCATGATTTTGGTTCAGTCATGGTATAGAGAAGAACTGATTCTTTCTTTTGCAACCTGGTGCTGTATTTGTGGTAAAACTTGCTTCTTGATGGCGCGCTTCTAAATGCTGAGTAATGTACAGGAATTACTCTTAATACATCAATGGTGCTGTAAACAAACACCATTGAGCAGTACGTGCTATCTGACATATATGACTAACCAACCTTTAGGTGGTACAATGAATGGGATCAGTATACAAATAATGAATGGTTATGAGTGCAATAGTGCAAATATTTCATGAGTTGAAAGATTATTTGTTTTATACAACACCTTCAAATTTGGATATAATTGGATGTAAAATGCACTCATGCAACAGATTGTTTTGAACAGACAGGTTTCTCTGCTCTCTTACCATTGAAAAAAGTGCCATCAAAAAAGTATAACGCATGGTTCTATTTCATAGCGCGCAATAGAGCGGATTTTGCATGCAATCGACGAGCAATTGACCAATCAAATGGCCGGAATATAATTAGGTGTATAATATGGGCTTGCCTATAATATATGTGTAACCTAAGTACCATCATTTTATACTTGATATATCACTTTAATCGTAGATGGTCTGTTTTTTTTTTCGTTCATACCCTGAGAATTTTAAAGATATAGATAGTATGGCAGTGCCAATTTAAGAGTGCATGGTGCTTATAAACTATTGCGGAGGGCTGAAAAATGAGTGTGCATGTTTGGTGGATATTGTATGACAGGTTTTCATTACACTCTGCTAAACCAAATACGTTTTTGTGTCTGTCTGTCTGCTTGATTTGTCTTTACTTGAAACGTAGTTACTATCTTTCAATCGACTGCTTCATTGAAAACTTCAGGGGACTGTTTGAGTCTCTCTAGGTTTGCAGGAGATATTATGAAGTAAAAGAAACAAATGCTTAAAATTCCATGTTTGCATTGAGCAGTATCACAAGTCACTCAAAGGGGGGGGGGGGGGTGGTGGTCGGG
>JAIPMN010001827.1:31124-42489 GCA_020650975.1 Apostichopus californicus | reverse complement strand
AATGTCTTCTACAGACCACTGGTCCACCCAAGCACCATCTAGCTCTAGCCTGGGAGCAACTATCTCTGGCACAACCTGTCCATTATCTTTTCCACTGTGAGTTGGACTTCCTACTGATGTAGCGGGTTCCATCCCCTTCTCAGCATCTGTCCTAATTTCGTCCACTCTATCAGTTTGACTCCCACCCTGTTTAATTTTATTACGGGTTACAACCGTACATACGTGGGTGTCAAGGGTATCCCCACTTTCACTGAGTTGTCGTCCAGTAAGATTCCCCCCAATATCTTCTACTGTACTTAATTCCGTTTCCTCTGAGCGGAGACAATACCTACAATCTACGCACGGGCGTCGGGAAAGGGCATCTGCATTCCCGTGTTTACTTCCTGGACGGTGCTGAATTTCGTAGTTATAAGTGCCCAGCATTTCAAGCCATCGCGCAATCTGCCCCTCGGGTTGTTTAAAATTAAGTAACCACCTCAAAGCACCATGGTCAGTTCGCACAAGAAATTCAGCACCGTACAGATAATGGTGAAAGTGTTTAATTGATGCTACTATAGCGTACAACTCTTTTCTTGTTACGCAATACCTTCGTTCAGCCTTACTAAACGATTTACTAAAATATGCGATTACTCTTTCTTCTCCTCCCTGGATTTGAGAGAGAACACTACCCAAGCTTTCATTGCTTGCATCTGTGTCAAGAATATACTTATCACTGGGGGTTGGGAAGGCTAATATAGGAGTAGAGGTTAGGGCTACCTTCAAGGCGCTAAATGCTTCTTCGCATTCCTCATTCCATAGAAATCGTTTTCCCTTTTCTGTCGACCGATGTAAAGGACGTGCAATGAGAGTGAAGTTTTTAACAAACTTCCTATAACAAGAACATAAACCTACAAATCCTCTCACGTCACGAACACAATTTGGCCTTGGCCAATTTCTAACAACAGCCACCTTTGACGGATCAGTCGAAACTCCGTCATTGCTAACTACGTGTCCAAGAAACTCCACTTTTTGTTTGAAAAGAAAACACTTCTTAGGCGACAGTTTCAATCCCGCTAATTTGAACCTCGTAAAAACATCATCTATGGCAGTGTAGCACTTAGCTTTAGGACTAATTATGTGCTGGTAACGCAACCACGAGATACATAAGATCAAGGGAAGCGGGGTTCAAATTCTGCGATGAGTCGCCTGCCTTTGTGAAGATATGAATAACAAAGTATATTAAAATGAGGACAAACACATTGTTTTATCGTAATCCGCAGGGTAAATATGATTTATTCACCATACGGTAAAAGTGAAATACGATATGCAAGATAATTAAAGATATATAAAATACAATAAAGTTAAAACATAATCAACACATGACAATCATGACCTAACACTAAAGGCCTTCTAAACTATAACTCGAGAGTCGCCCATCTCGCCTAATAAAGGATCGGTCCCTCAGTCCACGAATGGCGTCTATTAGTGGGGATACATCATGCGTCCTTGGTTAACCCGGACCAGGGGTGGGGGTTCCAGCGTCTAAAACTAACGTCTAGGGGAACATCTATAAACACGGTCTCTCGGTATCTCAATAAAATCTAAATACTGTGTAGAAATTAATATAATTAATTTCTAATGAAAACTGGAACAGTTTGGTACAGCCAGGTGCATGGCAGCTTGGAGTGTCTTGGTGAATGGTCACCATGCGATGCCAACACAATACAAATAAACTAAACAAAGGGCAAGGGGTCAACGACCTTCCACAGTAATCAAACAATTACTAAGCAATTAAAATAAGTATGAAAATATGCAATAATATACAACAAAGATAATCAATAAGGGTGACACAACAATAATAAAATAGCATAAGCAAACGTCAACCTGATCACCTAATAAAGAGTGAAATATATGGTACAACCCATCATACCTGGTCGGCATGACAACAAATAAACTATAAAGTATTAAAATAAAGTGAACCTTACGAGACATAGACACTAATACACAACTGGTTGCTAAACATACAACTACCTGCCTATGTTACTCAAACAGCAATAACACAGTGCTCCATAAATAAGTGAAACTGTCTATCCCTATTCGGCATAACAGTTTAATCTAAGAATGTCGTAGTTAATATATAAATAACTAGAAGCTGGTTGCTCTAATTCCACTACGAACATATCCTAATAGAGGCGAGTGATTAACTCTAAATCAATACAACCTCTATGACTTACGTGAAGTCTACAAGTATAAACAATGTACTACTGGGGAAATCCCTCAGCTAATAATAATAGCAACAACAGTAGCATACTAACTATGTACTTCAACCCATGCACCTCTACTAACTTAGACCACAGGTTGCCATAGCAACTGACACCTTTCGTTAGGCTGCAGGTACCTATAAGCATCACCTGGGACTAAGAGCAGGCTATAAAACGGAGACTATGTCACCTAGCTTATCTGCTATATATATCTGGTCAGATGGAGTCTGTACCAGTGAAGGGTGACTCACAGGGCTAAATACATGCTAATACTCTAATATTCTAATAAACAACAACAATAGTGTCTCGATTCACGAAATAGTCAATAAACCAATATGCCTACTAACATATTGCTACAACTAACTCTCTCAAATATAAAGGTTAACAGAAGTTTGGCTATTCCTATCACCATGGCAACTAGTAAAAGTGTAGCATTGCATCATGGGATCTAAACATAGCTCGAATAGGAAACTTAGTACAACTAGATACGAATATGAGTACATTACAGTAACGGGTAATGCTAGACGTATCATAAGAGTACGCAATAACTAAATAACATCCAATTGGGTTCTCGTTAGAACATATACACAAGATGGCAAAGGTTGAGGGCATTACAAGTGCCACAAACAACATTATAAACATACTATAAAACAACGGGTAACAATAATAATGATCTCACCTGTAGACTCTCTATAGCCATTACAGGTACAAAACGTTTAATTAATAACTTAAGTCTGTGTGCATGTAGCCATCACAGGAACAACATAATAAATACAGTCTGTGAGTATTCGGCAATCACAGGGTAAAGAAATAGTAAATAGTAAATACAACACAATTACACTTAATGAGGGCTTCTAAACATTCTGTGTGCACATTGCCAGCACAGAACTAACATAAATACATCTGTAAGTAAAATACACTATGTATACACAATGAAAATGAATAGGCTACTGAAGGGTCTGGGGCAAAGTTAAAAGATGAACTCTTACCTGTGTAGAAATTAATATAATTAATTTCTAATGAAAACTGGAACAGTTTGGTACAGCCAGGTGCATGGCAGCTTGGAGTGTCTTGGTGAATGGTAGAGTTGCTTGCAAGCTTGGCTGCTTTAAACCATTCTTGAACAAAGGGAAGGTTGTTATCCCACCCTACCAGACAAGATTTTACTTAGACTGGCTACCAATACTCCAGGAAGTAGATAAACTGTCTTCCCACATCTTTAACTTACTCCACCAGAGATTACAGAGGGTGTGAACAACTTACTACACTTAAAGGAGAATAAAACAAGGCCTGGTCTGTTAGTGTTGTGAATAACAGATAAACTATCACTAACTTAGCGTAACCTAAGAGTAACCTAAGTGTGAAGCCAAACCACATAAACTTAGTGGTCCTCTTAGCAGGAAATGAAAGGGGTAATGCACACAGTCCACTGACTCTGTGAGTATTACCAGAAATTACCACAAAGAGATAAAAGGAATATGGAAAAATAAAAGTGAAGGGGAAAGGTATATTATACAGGGGGACAAAACTATAGACACTACTATTGGGAAATATTAGGGGTGCTACACAAGGTTTCCAGACTTTGACCGCTTTTGACCCTAAAACAATCTTTGACCTCCATTAGAAACAGAAGGATCCTAATTGTACTCACTAAGATGGATATCTATTCCAAGTATGCAGCTCATTCAAGTTTGAATATTGAAGTACCCAACATTTTCAGACTTTGACCTCTGCTTCATTTGAGCTTCAAATTTGGAGTTATTGTGTGTACAAGGTTTTCATACTTCGACCTCTGACCTCAAACCACCTTTGAAATCCATTAGAAAACAACCAGGTTCTTGAACTCATTAAGATGCATTTACTTATGAAGTACTAAAATAATTTGAGCTATAATTTGTAGGTATTATTTTTACAAGGTTTTCATACTTTAACCTCTGTTGACCTAACACGACATTTGACTTCCATAAAAAAAACATCCAGATTCTTGAACTCACTAAGATTCATTTACTAAATAAAGTATGAACAACATTCATAATTCTGGATTGACTGTGTGATAGGTTTTAAACTTTGACCTCTTTGGACGTGTGACCTCCACAAAAAGCAATAAAATTCTTGTACACTCAGCAAGGTGGATCCATAAACCAAGTATGAAGTCCATCCGAAAGGGGCTGTTGGAGTCATAGATGTTTACTTTAGGTTAACCTAAAATGTCTTTGTACCTGCACCAACTTCCATAGGGTTCTAGTTTCCACCAAGGGATATCAAACATAAAGTTGTCAATCTTGAGTTGTTGTGTTTACAAGGTTTTCAGATTGTGACCTCTTTTGACCTCTTTTGACCCTTTGATCTCTACCAAATTCAATACACTTCTTGTCCTTCTTAACAAGGGGTGTCACTTACACACACAAATAGCATCATGACTGCAAAGTTTCTGTTTGTCTTCAGCAAAGAATAAGAAATGTGACCATGTTGCCTTCTTGATTGACACTGGCTTGGACTAAAGGGTTTCTGTTAAGAGCAAAGACATGATTCAGAAATATTCCTCTTTATTTTCGAAGAAACTGACAAAGTACAATAAGGAGGTGGGGATGTCAACCAAATAAGTATAGGAAGAAGGGGCAGGTTCCTCTTTTGAAAGTGGTTGGGGCTGGGCGTGAGGGAAGGGGGGTGCGGCAAGTGTATGTTTCTGCCATGGGTAATCACTGAATTATTTCACCAGGAACCTCTGAATTGATAAAGTGACAGCCAGGCAACCAAATTATCGATATTTAGTTTCAAGTAACTTATTTAACTTAAAGTTAGGCCCTCTAAGTTTCATATATAAAAATATATATCGAGAGAGAGAAAAAAATTTGTTAGCAAACTGCTTATCTACTGAAAAAGCTTGTGTATAGGTAAGCATGTCAAATGACGACAAACATCCTGCTAGTAGCGGGGAAACATGACAGGCCCTCGAACCTTAAATACATTATCTTATGTAAATATTTACAAAGTACTTCTCAGATATTTTAATAGGATTTAGTCTTAAGATGTTTACGATAATAATATCCAACACATTTTATCAAGAGGCAAAGCATTTTTTTTTGCACAGAAAATATGGACTTCAAATATTTGTCTACCTTTTTATTCCTTCCATTCGCAAATTTAATACTGCATGCCCAGGAAGGCTCCGAGGTAACCGTCTGAGTTCACGAAGGACATCACCTCGTTTAGGCTATAATTGACATCTGCCAGTCTACAAACACCATCAGCTAATTTACTAAAACACAATTTGGCCCATTTAATTTAATAGAATATTCTGCCAACTTTACATTGGGTTTCTTTTTTGAATATTAAAGAACAAAATCATGAAAGGGGAGAATAATATACATTGCAATTTAAATAAAATATTGCCAAAGGATTGAATTGTGCACATTTCTTAAAGCGCATCGGTTAGAAAATTGCCATCATTGGAATCAGTAATTTATACATGATGCACAAGTGAGATCAAACTAGGGCAGGTCTCTCGGTTTGATGTGGAAGTGATCAGGGACCCCCCCCCCCCCCACAAAAAAATGCATATTTTCAGATATCTCTTTCCTACATGGAAGATAGTGGGAATGAGATATTGTAACTTTGTGCAAAAGTGGTCCTTAATAATTGTTACCATATCTCACACCCTTTGAGGCACTGAACTGAAACTGGGTGGATTAGTGTGCATTAGTAGTGGCTACGGGCATATAGGGTAGGATTAATAACATGGTGTGAGCTTATCATATTAGTGGGTTCAAAATGTAATGGTAATGTCTGACTGCCTGTGTGCAACATGTCAGTATTACTAACATTAACATTTTTGGGATGATATTGTACACCTGAATGTTCTTTCACTGAACCATGTTGTAAATATACATTGAATGATCTATGTATGCTTTCAAATCTCCAACTATACATGCAGCTATAACACTCAGGCCATCATTAATAACTATGATTCATTTTCAAGAAATTATAGAATTTTGAAAACTTTCTAAATTATTGGATGATATGATAAAAATCATATGTTCATACTATAATAAAAACAATAAATCCACCGCTCAAAGTTTGGAAAAAGAGGATGTTTAAGCATTTCATTGAGTTCAAAATAAAAACAATTAAAACCTTGTTATTTGAAATAAACACCCCTAAACATGATTAGCTTATTATTAAAAGTGCTTTGAATTGCCGATTGTTTCATTTCCAAAGTTGATGATTTTGAGGTGTTCAGTCTGCTCTTTGCATATCATATTAATATCACCTAATTGTCTGGGCAATAAAATTTGAAAATTGAATCAAATTCCTGTATTACTTCCTCAGTAATTCACTTGGTGGAAAAAAGAAGCTATTACGGGATGGTTTAATTTCAACAATTGTCATCTTTTTAGGAATAATTCACCATAGGTTTGGCAAATTACCTTTTATTCTTCATCTCAGTGTGAGTATGCCGCAGCTCGTGGCTTTTATCTGGAAAACGTAGATATTAAACTTATCAAACATAAATATCTTTATTTTAGAAATGAGGGATTTTAATGTGAGGCTTTTACAAGGTTTTTCACATAATATGTAAATATTTCTGAGTTACGTGATCGAACAATATTGGATACGCTATTCCACAGTGCCGTTGCCACCTTATAGCTTGTTTAGTTTTTAACATTAAAGCGCTGAAGATATATTCGCAAGGATGTAAGAAGAAATCAAAGCAAATTTAAAGAAGACATTTAAATGAAACGACAAAGACTCCAACGTATTCAGTACTCTGACATCGAATATTCACAATGTGGACTCAAGACTCCCAGGAGAGCCACTGCAGTACGATTTGAACCATGAAAAATTCTCTGGCATACCGTTTATATTTTAGCCCACTAGATAAACAGTTCTGAGGAACGAGAGAAAAAGCAAGATAGGTCTCACCAAAGAGTTATTTGATGTTTTAGAAGCATATAGCAGAAACATTACAATAAGATTTACCACTGACTAAAATACTGTATGTATAATAAATATGATATCATTCTTACTGGAAGACCACACAGAATTAAATAAAAGTCTGAAAGTCTTTAATGTATAGAGTAAAAACATTTTCAGGAATTTTTGTTTTTATTAAAAAAGATGCAATTTTTCTTGCTTTGACCTACAGCAGATCCACAAGATTAATGATCCTATGATTTTATTTTAATTTATTCTTTTTGGCAAATTTGAGTGTACCATCAAGTGTATCTTTAACAATTCAATTTTCATTCAAGTTATGTTTCTCCTTTGTATACAAAATGAGTTAAAACAATCATAAATGAAATAAATAAAATAAATAAAATAAATAAAATTCAATACAGGTGTCTGGTACATACAAATTAAGATCAGTACATTTGGTGGCCACTTAGAATAAACAAAGGTTTGATGTTATACAAACTGAAAAGAATTGTTGAATTAACAGAATACTCTGAAGGGTAATTTGGTGAATGGATTTAAAACACACAATATAAAGCACTACCAAGAAGAGTACTGCAATATTAAACTGAACACGGTGATAGTTTATCCCATGAACTCTTATATGTCCATAATTCGAAACATTTCACAGTCACAAGAAACTTTAGTAACGCAAAATTCGTACCGCTCAGACAATGCAATGGGGTCTGCCTTCTCTTAAATGTAACTTCCACAATATATGTCAATCTTGTAAGTTCTATAAGCCAATCCAAGTGTGTCATTTACTAGGCACACCTTCACACTATGAGGTTTGGATCCCTTGCAAATTTCTTTTCTTGGAAAAGACGGAAGAGTTAGTAAAGATCATTTGTGCAAATAGGTCAGCAAAGTTACATCTTAGTTGACATTACCAGTTTCATTTTCATCTGAAAGTTATCCACATGTAGTTTAGAGACAGAGAAAATTCTTCCCCCTCCCCCCTCCTCCCCCTTCCCTCCACCTCCCCTCCACCTCCCCTCCCACTCCCCTCCCCCATAAAAGTGAGGCAGTTTTACACCGTCAGGTTTTTACAAACTCCACCAGAAATCTTTCAACACATCCATTTTTGCGACTCTTTAATCAAACACTCCCTGTGCAGGGTTGGTTAAATGGAATCCATATATACATGGCAATAATTTGCATACATTCACATCTTCATGAATTCAATCTATGATAAACAATATTCAAGTCAACATATGCCTGGTAAATTATCATAACTATATCATAACTATACAAGAACCTTGCTGTTATCTTTGTGTATGAATGCATCTATACAGCTCAAAGAGCATTAAAAGTCAACAACATTTTATCTTGTATGTTCCTTAAATATATGCAGTTTTTCACTGAATTTTTGAAAATAAAAAATGACTTTAGGGAGAATTTTAGTCGTAATAATTGTTACAGTTCAAACAGAAAAAGAAAACTTGGAGCGCTGCCAGAAATAATTTCTATAGTGATTTCCATTTTTCAAGATATTCACAAATCTCCTCATGGTGTAGGCCTAAAATGTTAATGTTAATGTTTCGTTTTATAAAGTCTAGCCACTCAATAAAAACCTTGTTCTTTAACCTTAAATATTAATAACCCAGCATCCTCAGATGATATATCAGTTGGTATATATACAATGCACTTCATTAACATGTTATTGAGGCCATTAAAACTACTCATCGCCTTTTCCTATTGAGTTTTAGCACTGTATCTGAACCATTTGCTTACATTGATGAATTCTTCGATATTTAAAGGGTCATTTCTCAAAATTAAAAAAACACTACACTTATGGCAGTCTTTCTATCATCATATTATCACAATCCCTTTTTTGTGCCTAGACTCATCATTTAATTGTACAGATCATTTAAAACTGAATAGACTCTGCACCTCCCTCTGCAAGAACATTCGGTAGACATTCTTAAAATCGTATCAAACAGCGCCATGGAATCAAGTCGCAACAGTGCGGGGGGGGGGGGGTTGGGGGGGACAGCATCTGATATATTTTAAGAACATCACTGGTTCATGATAACCATCTGAAGGGTCAATTAACTACCCAACAATAAACATTAAAGTGTATGAAAAATTTACTTTAATAGCTGTTATAATCAAATAAAATGCCCAAAGGTAATTTTTGTTGTTGCATTTTCATGATTCGAAACACTATGAGGCTATGAAAGGATGTATCTGAAAGCTACTTAAAATTCAAGACATGAATGGCAGGTGCAAGGGTTCCTTGGGTCGTATCTTTTACACATAGATATCGGTCGCGCATATATGAAAACAACAGACCAATTGCAACCTTCGGCTACTGCGGCATTGAAAAAAGACAAAAGCAGGAATGAAAGAAAGAAATATGGTACGGCTTTGATTGCCGTAAATGTACAAAAGATCTCTCTCGATTTGAAGTATACAAAAATAGCAATATTACCTAGATATATGACATGCACCTGCACCAACAGGATCACTTATATTGATATCTTTGGGTAGAATCAGTCAATTATTAAACAGAAGCACTTGGGCAATTGATCTTTAAGTATCTGAAGGATTGACAATAATGAACAGTGTGAAGAACAGCCAGTCAGGTCTATGGAGAAATATGTGGGAAGCTTTGGCAGGTGGGGGAGGGGGTGGGTAAGGTTGGAATGGGGGGCTGGAATGAGTTCTGTATGAATCTACAATTACTACACAGTATATTTACCTCACCATAGATACCATATTGCCTCTCAATACATTATAATATTCTACATTTTTTTCATTTTGTTTTGTGTGTCTAATGATCTGCATGTAAACAATTAACATATTGTTTATTCCCATAAAATCAGCTGGATGCATTTCATTGGACGATTTCCCATTGCAGCCAAATTTGCTTAAAAATTTAAGGTAATATTAGTCTGTATACAATTGCACTAGGTCATACGTTTAGGAATGGGAGGGGGGAGGGGGAACATGTTTCTACCCCCGGACTTTTCAGTTAGGGATGTCCTCCCTAATTCGTTCATGTGGATTATTTTGCATTAGCAGATCGGGAGGTGCCAGGCAATCAAATGGCGAATTTTCGTTTCGAACACTACATTAAAATACCTCATTTTCTTTCTTTTTTCGCGATTCGGACGTAAAAAATTAACTTTTCAATGCAACACTGAAATTTGTACAGTATAGAAAAATAGAAATTTGTACTTAATGAATTCAATTTTTTCTCATTGTTGTCCTGTTCAACATATCAGTTGGTTGTGTTTAGCAAGGCACCATGTTGTTTGGTTTTTAGTATATAAAAAATTAGAACTTTTCTTTTCTAATTTTCCTAGAAATTAAAACATATCAACTTTACTGAGAAAAACATTCATATAAACCCACAGAATTATTCCAATATATGCACCCCGTCAATCCTGTATTTGTTTAGTTTATTATGACCCAGTTCAACCAACGAACTGAAAAAACCTAACCCAGTATAGGAAAACAAAGAATGCGTAAAGAAATCAAACACACAAGAATTTCAAAAATTAGATTTTCGTTCTGCCATCGTGCAATAACGGTGTTTTGGATCTGCAGATCGTCATAAATGCAAAAATCAGCCACCTAATAATATCCAAGATATACATGATGATACATCCGTAGCTTGTTAAAAATTGTTGCTTTTGCAAAAATGCGACAAAATTGTAAAAATCTATCACGACATCCCACATACCCAATAAACCTGGGCGACTCTTCTGGGCTGGTTTATCAGTTCATAAATGGGTTTGCCCGGATGGAACGGCCAGAAAACGAGACCATTTCGAAGGTGAACCAATTAGCAGAGCGATTGGGGATAGATCGTATTTCATGGCGAGTGAGTATTATCTCTCCTGCTTAGATGGAAATCTGAAAACTTTCAAATGAAACTGTCATGCAGTGTCAAGGAAGCCCATGCATGTATGATTCAAAGTATTATTCGATTTGCAAAATAGCCACAAGAAAAGAGAAGCAATGATTTTAAGAAACCAAAACAAAGAAGACATTTAGTTTTTATCTCATCTTTGCAGAAATAAGTGAGGGGCCACAGGGTAGTCACAAGAGAGGAGGAGGAGGAGGAGGAGGAGGAGGAGGAGGAGGAGGAGGAGGAGGAGGGGGTAGAGGTGGGGGAGGGAGGGTTCTATCTTCCACCAGACAACTTTCTCACCAAACGCAGC
>JAIPMN010001827.1:0-21120 GCA_020650975.1 Apostichopus californicus | reverse complement strand
CCCCCCCCCCCCCAACACAAAAAACCCACTCAATTTGGTTAGGTATGCAACAACATAAATGTGGTTTAGTCCAACATGTGTCCTTTAAATGCCAATTGATACACTTGCCACTGGAAATCTTCAAAATGTCTTTCATACCCCAAATCACATACTTACTCTCATGAATGTATCACAACCTACACATTAAAGAGGAAAAAAACACATTCAGCAAAGAGGAACAAAAACAAATGATAATCAAAGAAAACAGCAGGAGGATGGACATTTCTGAGAAGTTCACTCACAATACAAGTACTGTCTAATTACTGTATTAAGAGACTGATCAGCTAGCATAAAATATGTTTGTGGTAAATCTGAAGCTTTATAGTTACCTGTGGTTTCGAAGCATACCAATCAAAAGATAAAAATAACAGTTTCTTTGAATTCTAAAAATAAAAAGAGGCAAAACTGAATATAAAAATGAAAAAAAAAATATGTGCAATTACTATAAATTTTCAACAATTGAACAAGGCACAAGATCTAGCTTATGTGTTACTTTGATGTGAGGGCGACATTTCAGTTAAGCTAATTGTGAGGGAGACATTTCAGTTATGCTAATAGTACTGCATGGGAAATGATAAAACTTAATGGTTTATATATTTACGAGTGACCCGCTTACCTGTCTCCCCACAACCTTAGCACCTCATTCTACCGTGTCTAGTATGCCCTGGTAATCTTTTAACACTGTGCACCCTCAGTGACCGGTCACTCCCGGTCGATGACCCTCCTTCTCATTCTACCACACAAAGTGTCCTTCATGCGTTTTCGTACTGGATTTTTATCTTTCGAAAACTGCCCGGATTACTTTGGATTTCTACGCACAGGACATCCTTTAGGATTTCTAAACGTGTTACCAACCTATTACAGCCTGATAAGTATCCTTTTCTTATAGGGAAGGGAGTATGGGGGCTGTTTTTAGTGTGCATCTCTCACCCACATGTTCGTTCTTTGTTAGCGTAACGTTATTTTCTCAGGTAGTAGTTCCGCGAAACTACTTCGTTCGTTTCGCCTATTTCGCACTGTCGCGGATAGGTGATTTCTCATGAGTTACAGAACCTCAAGTAGGAGAGTTGAAGAGGATAGATGGGAGCAGTGGTATGCATAGGATTTCAGAGATAAGGAGTGGGGGGAGGGGGGGGGGATTGGCCACATTTTTTCCTACAACTGATTTAGGGAGGGGCATGAACCTATATGGTAGGGCTAGTGGTGAATGAAGAATTTTTATCATGGATGGGATGTGGCCCTGAGGTCCCTGAAGCTGGGGTTCCTCCCCCCCCCCCATAAAGAAAGTCTATAATTGGCTAATAAAAAATGTGTTAATGCATACTTTTGATCTTTTGTGTGAGGTTGAAAAGGGTTATGTACACCTGTAGGAGTGGTTTAATTTCCCCTAGACTGAACCATTTCCATGGTAGGTAGGGGGGGGGGGTGTATGCCACTGGATCGGAGATGGGGGGAAGGATTGGTACAAAAGGTCCCTGGGGTGTTGTAGATGTACACCATCAGGACTAAATATCTAAAAATAAAAGTAAACATTTTATTATCTATTAATTACTGTATGGTTAGTATGAATAAATCTAGTCTTAGTTCAGATTGGATTCCCAAACACATTGTTCAATCAATTGTTCATCTACTGAATGATATCTTTGACGAAACAAATTCTGATTCAAGTTTGAGGGTTAACTGCCTAAACATAAAATAAAAATAAAACCTGTCAGTATACAGCCCTCAACTTTCAGGATGCTAACAATTATAACAAGCCTTTGTTTGAATCATGCATGGTATACTTTACTGGAGAATAAAACTTCCCAACTTGACAGAAAAGATTAGAGAAAAATCTGAAAATTTGATATATTCACAACTTGAGCAAAAAGTCTTAATTAAAGCAACTGGATGAATTCCATTAATGACTTGAAGCATATATCTCTTACTGAAGATATAACACGTTTCACATAGTGTTACAACATTGAGATGGTTAAAAGCCACATGTAGATCATACTCATGTACTTGGCTAGTGGATATAACAGGTTGGTTTTACAAATACAGAGAGTTGTTAAGCATCATCATCATTATCACCATCATCATCATCTCACAAACACCATCACCATCACCATCACCATCACCATCACCATCACCACCACCACCACCACCACCATCACCATCACCATCACCATCACCATCATCATCATCATCATTATCATCATCATCATCATCATCATCACCACCACCATCACCATCACCAACATCACCAACATATCAATCATTCCTTGGTTTATGATATTAATCTTAAATCAAAAATATTTAACAGAGCTGAGGCTAAATGGACATTTATTAATGTCAGTCTCAAAGATAAACCACATACCACCGATAAATATCTGCATTCTTTCCCAACATATAAATTACAACATATCGTTTAAATTTAACTTAAAACTGCAAATTGATTGCCCAAGCTTCACATGAAACATAAATAAAATGAAAAAAATTAGGCAAAATTTAAATTATAGCATTAACCTTGCTAAAATGAAAGAAATAAGGCAAAATTTAAATTATAGCATTAACCTTGCAATAAAGCTGCAACCTTATCTCGAGGTAAAAAAAAAGTCTGTAGTACTAAATGTTGGCTCTAAATTAGCTGGCCATACTCCAAAGGAAGTTTTATAAATATAACACTGTATAATATCAGCTGCAGTACATAAATACACAAGGGTCTGTAAGTACAAATACAAATACAAATTTATACAAGCAGCATTCAATATACAACAATAGAGGGAGCTATTGACATTTCTATTTGCTTTGAATGAGATATTTCATGCTCATGATATCAGACTCTCTGTATCTACAGCTAATCTATCTCCAATCTCTAATCTATTTCCTTCTGTTTGGTTAACTGAAGCAACAACTAATAATTTATCCAAACACTGTCTGAGCTCCGCTGAAGGTACAACTCACAAGCACTTAACTTTTTATCCCCACTTGACTAGGAGTGAGATAAACGGACCTTTGTTGGAATAACTTGGAAGTTTCCTGCATTTATATGCACATAGATGTTTACTAAGTGGATGTTTATCTCCAGCAGCCTCTTACACCACAAGAGATGATGATTGGTGATATGCAAATACAAAAGATAGTTTAAGAGGTAGAATCATCTATCTATAGGTTCATTACTTCAGATTGGTTGAAAGTAACTGGCAAGAGGCAGTGGCGGAGCTAGGGGTATTGGTCAAGGGGGGCGAGAATGGTCTGTAGGGGGGCTTTCGACACTATCTAAGCGGAGCGCCACCACAGGTTGGCGCGGAGCACACAGAAATTTTTTGAGTAAAGATACTCCCTATATTGCCGGAAATGACCCTTTCCGGGCCTTGCTAATTTGCAGATAAACAAAGAATAAATAGGTGTCATCGCCATTTGGTCAGACAAATGACAAATGTCAATAGGTATTTGAGAGCGCAATAAAAAAGTCAATAATCGCGAATAAGTAAAAAGTGGTAAAAAGCTGAAAGGGCGCCAGCAGTCCATTTGAGTCCATCAGGGGGGGCATCCGCCCCCTCTGACTGGATGCCCCGCCACTGAGAAGAGGGGGTGCAAGTTTGCAGACGACTGGAAAAGATTTTATATGGAGTGATAGACATAATATTATTGTAATTAAAAGCAACACTTAGTCAACGTTTCTGTAATATGTACTGTACTCCATAATTCTTTCAATGTAATAGCTGGCCTACATTTATTTTGAGATTGAAATGATTCAGCTAACATCATATGATATAGAGTTAAAAGACAATAACCTAACATTTAAAGATATGAAACAAACAAGAAAATCAGAAGGGGAAAAACAAATTAGAGCACTTTATCAGAAATTAGTTCCATGAGAATACGCATGGTGACTGTTTATCCTTTGAATTATCTGTTAACGTCCATACTCTCCATGAAAATGCTGACTAAGCATTTAATGTTAATGCACAAATGGAGGAAGGATGCAGTAAAACAATTAGGTAGATGGGCGTTTTTCAAAAATGATGCACTTGACTTCACTTTATATAGTGAACATTTAAAGAAGTTCTCAATAGAAATGTTGAAATAAGTAATTTTATACACCTATTTTCAAATTAAACAGAAATAAGTCTGCATGTAAAAATATTATTCTGTAAATATTGCCTTGTTCATGAATGTAGGATTTTTTTTTCAATTTTTATTAACTATCGTCCAAATATGTCATCCAGGTGTAATTACTAAGGAAGAATACAAACACAAGACAACATATTATTGAAATTTATAATCCATGCAATGTATTTATATGTTTAGCTTTTATCTTAAGTTAAAACGTTTAAAAGGATAGCACAGGTGAAAACATGTTTTCTAATGATGATAGATATTACATTCTAACCAATCTGGTGAAATTTGCATCCGATTCCCATGTATCCATCATTCTTTAAGACACAACATTTCAACATGTTGACATGTTTTATGCCAACAGTTCACTTGAAGCAGATTTTACTTCTTCATTGGCCACATATTAATTTTACCCTGGACTATATACCTGGTATCCTTTACAAGTAACTTACGCTAAATAATGCTTCAGATTTCATTACTCTACAATATCTGAAGCTTTGATCTGATTTGAACAAACTTACTTATACAACATCTGTGTGATTATGAATGAATTCATAAGATAAGATCTAAAAAAAACTAAAAAAAAAACTAATAAATTGTGCATGCTAAGGTTTGCTACATAAGCAGGTGTTGTCCATCTGCAATGAGAATATTTGATGCCATTCTCATTGCCAAACTGTTTGTGAGGCTATTTAACCCCTAAACAATGCCTTAGAGTTTCCTCTTAGAATTATTCTTTCCCAGAAGGTGTGAATTTGAACACTGCCACCATTTTTTAATATTTGAGTTACACAGAAAGATTATGGTATAAATACAATATGCTGCCATCACATATATCTTTCGTCAAATCTTGTCTAAAAGACAAATACGGTGTTTGGATTTAACAATGGTTCTTTATTGATCGATTACGACTTAAGTTGCTCTTGGTATTAATTAATAAACATTGTGAGCATGATTGTCATCTATCAAAAGCATCATTTAGGGTGATTTTATTCTCTATTGCCAATAAAAAACCCCAATAGTTCATTCGCTCGTATTATTTTAAATGATAAACTGGCAAAATTGAGATCATTTTGAAAATGAAGTAGTTTGCTTTTCAAGGATAGGTTAATTTCTCCATATTTTGTTTTCCATTAATTAGTATCATAAATGAGATGAATTTCATTGGTAGCAGCAGTCTGGCCTTGAACTAATAGATGCAGATGATACATAAATACAAACAAATCATGAGGTGCTAAGTAAACTCACGAAGAAACGTGAAACTTCCTAATTGCAAGAAGCTGCCCTGCTATAAGTAGTGCATTTACACTAGGAACATTTTATCACATCAAGGAATAAATCTTAAAAGGGGATTGAAGACTTCAGGGTACAACTGCAAGGAGACTGTCCTAGATTTCAAATTTTCTTTCGCATGTACTAAATGCCCACTGAGGACATAATTTGGTTCCTAATGCATACATTTGAGAGTAATCTGAAGTAAAGAAAACTTGTCCAAATTTGTTAATTGCTGATGGCTGTGAGGCGTGAGTAACCTTGACTGACAATTTCCAATCCACTTGCAACAAATTATAAGTTGCAGCAAATATGATAGCATTGTAAGATATGGCATAAATGATGTTGCTTCCAAAGCTATGTCACATTAACGTCAAACACATCATAAGGTATGAACCACATCTTGTAGAACCCTAAACCAATTTCTTCTCAGGCATGTGTGATCTGGGCAGGGAGTAACCTTGGTAGCAGGTGTGGATATGTAACATATTCTGTGGTATTATGGATGCAGCTAACAGGTGCAGGAGTAATACACGTCCACTGTGTAGGCAAGGCAGGGAGCAGCTCTGGGCAATGTCAGTAATTTATACTGGTTCAGCTGGTTCAGAATTGAAACTCTCAGATGTAATTGAAGGACATTATCTTGGGAAAACAACAACATGGACTTCATTTTTAATGTTACTTTTTACAGTAGTTTTCTGAGCTAGGGAAAGCTTATCTACTTTTGAATTTTTAGTAAGGTGTTGGTAAAATTGAGACAAATCCCCAAACTGCGAAGAAAAATCTAATTTATTTGGGAGGTGTCACTAAAGGATCTTAAAACTTTTACCTCTGTTTCTTTTCTTTTTCATATTTTTAAGATTGGATGTTACAAGGACTGACACTGAAACCAATTGATGTAATCATTATTTTCAATATTTTAGAATCAGCATTTGCAAAACCCCATCTCCAGTTCTGAAATTAGACAACATATAGTAATAAATGCCCCTTTTTTTTGCATTTTAAATCAAACAATAAAGCTCAATATGCTTAGTGATGTCAACGTTAGACTAATAATTCAAACAAGTACTTATTAAAAGTCTATTAATAGTAAATATTAAAATTACAATATCTTGCAAATTAATAAGATTTCTTCTTAAGCTGTTTAATTGGGAAAGTTGTTAACGACAGTTATCTCTGTCACATTGACCAAGGACGATGGTCAAATTTTGTCTCCTTGAAAAATGAACTATTAGCAGTTGACCCTTAACTATTAAACATCATGAATTTTAGGTGATAGCATTGTGTAATAATTAATTGCATATTCATTTGGTAATGAGATACACATGTGTCAACTCAGAGAAAACAAAAAGTTTTTATTTTTATTTTTAAGAGCGACTAAGTGCATGAGGGCGCATTCCTAATTCTGAACCAACAAAAAATATTAAGAATATTTCATAGGTAAATTCATTTTTTTAACACATTTCAAAGGAGCAGTCTAATCTTAAATATCATCTTGGTGAAATGTCATTCAAATCCTCCACATTGTTTTTGAGATGTGTTTATTTACAGTTTATACATTCATACAAGTAAGTGTGATGTCACAGATGAACAACTTAACAAATGAACAAAAGTTTCGCTAAATTTGTCCAGAATAACTCAATTATCTGCTTTAAGAATGAAAGTGTAAGAATTGAATGTTCACTCATTTTCAGCTGTTGTATTATAAGTTACACTCTACCGTCCCTGAAATGGGAAGTAAAGAACCGTACCCAGTTAAAAAAGTAATTATCCAGTGAAAAATAAAGATTACACTATAAGTTCGAAGCAACTTATAGTATTGAACAGTACTATGTAGAATGTCAGACGACCAAAGATATCATGCTAGTGCAGCTTTAAAAATGAAATATAAGTCATAGACTTCTGGGAAATACTCCTAATTTTCTACCAGCATATCACAGTGCAGTTCTTGTAATAGCTGTAAGGATCTCTCTCACAGCATGCAGGCTAACCAAGTCTGTAACAATTACATGAAGAGATTAACGACACAAGTCTATCTACGCTCTGGACGGGATCCATCGCTGCTGCGAGTGATTCGACATATGTAAAGGTCGAACCAATACTTTACACCACACTTTATAAACCCACCCACTCAAAATTACTTTTGTGTTTTTCTTTTTCTACTCTCGTACCTCGTAGTCATGCAGCGATCATCGAGGACAACCTTGGAAGTCAGACTGCTTCCCCAGTGGATAGTTGCAATAGCTGACATTCTTCTGGAGCCTCCCCTTAAGCTGGTTATGTTATATGATATGTGTCTTACCCTGGCAATGCTGAATGGCATCTTCTTCCCTTGGTGTATTCATCTAACACTGATAGCAATGTATTGTTAGTCATCAGATGTGTTATGATACGGGGTGAAATACCAGTCACTTCCAACGAAGGAACGGACTAACGGGGCAAAGTTTCTTTGTCACAGATGAACCTGAATCTACATAGTTCATTGTGGACAAGTTCTTAGTTACTACTACCAGGATAATCTAGTCATATATGTATAGGCCTACAGCTGTGCATAGCAGTGCAGGTATTCTCTTACAAAGAAACTAAGCTTGCTAACTGAGGACAGTTATTTTTGGGACTAGAGAAGAAACTTCACTTGTGGTGAGTAAACAAGGCATCGGTTGCTGTTAATTATTTTAATTTGTTGGGTATGACAAGGTAAGGGGTGGCTGGGGTGGCGGAGGAGGAGGGTGTTCTCCCATAGTTTGTAGCAATCAATGTTTGACATAACATTTCATATTTTTCACATTTTAAGTATTATGCACTGTCTATTCTGACAAAAGACAGTGATGGGAGTGGAATATGTAGCATTGTAGCTAAGCATGCTTTTTCAAGAATTCATTAGGGTGTTGGGTACAAGTGTGTGAATTAAATTGCATATTACATATCATGAACCAAGTATGCATAGGTTGTTTTCTTTGTTTGGTGGGGTGGCAAAGAGTGAATGGGTGGGGATGAGTGGGGTGGGGGGGGATGGGGGGGGAAATTGAGCTGATCAAAATGTGTGTCCGGGAAGGTCTACAAGTCCTCACTATAATGATGACTCTGCTACAGGATTTTTTCCCCCCTGTTCAAATTCTTTCTGCTGTAAATCATAATTTAAGCATTTAGAATAATGTATGTATTCAGATCAGCTACATCCCATGACAACAGTGTTGGTCAAATAATTCTTTTTTTCACCTATGTCATCATTCAGTATACTTTCCAACTCCTTGATGGAAAAAGCCTCTGGCTAAATAATATACAGTAGCAGAGCTCATTCAATTTATTTCTTTTGATTATATACGTGGAAATCAATTGAAAATTTAAGTAAAACTTTGTCCGTGAAAGAGAGGCCTCCGGAACTTGCTACTATACTCACTGTAAGAAACATAACATATATGGCATGTATACATACCTCAAGGATATTTATGGGGAAGTCCTGGTAAGTGTATAGCCTCTTAATCCTTGGTATTCAAACTTATTTGCTTTGTGACAACAATTTTCACCCTGATCATCTTGGCGAGCTTCCAGTACCGAATGTACATTGCCTGGGGAAGGGACCTACAGGGTGGAGGTATCCCCTCCCTCTCTCACAATTGAGAAATTTATACAATTAAATGGTGCTTATAGCTCCAAAATGGTGTTACAACTTTTGTGTATAGTTGAAGATTTCTTTCCACTTTTTTTCTACAAATATCCGCACTGTTTTCTTCTTTCTTCTGGATTTTTGCCGTTCTCGAAAACACTTTGGCGACCCTTAAATTGGTTGTCACCCCCGTTATGAATAACCAGACTTAAAATGGCTTACTTGGTACAGAGTTAAGACTAATGCTACGAGACCTGCATGAGTGCTTGGCAATTGTTTCAAGCATTTCATTACTTTCATTAATAATGATCTAATTTTGTATATTCGCATTTTTGTAAGATGTCACCATTGTTTATGTCTTAGTTTAGTTATTACAAGTGTACACGCATTATGACATCATGTTACGGTGTAAACTTCATGGCTCATGGAGTGCCAGAAGTTGCAAAGTTTAATATCCTTCCCAATAACATCAGTTTGTTCCCTGCTGAAATTAACACACCACCAGGGTGCTGCAGTGCTGAAATAGATACTGAGTCAATTAAGCTGCATATATGTTCAACTAAATGGAAAGGGGTCATTTTCAAAGTAGAAAATAATTTATGAGAACAAATCAGACAAAACATAATATTGGACATCTTCTACAGCCTGGTGGATGATGAGAGGTCAACTTTTATCGATGACAATTATATCAAACAAACGTGAGAAAATGGGTCAGACTCTTAAGTGATATACCCTGGAACATCCTTTTTTCTCATGTAGATTATTGATTTTATTGATTTTCTATCTCTGACAAAACTTGAAATTTACTCTGATAATAGGTTAGATTCAGATCGAAATCTGCATTTTCCATGATTTAGTCAGAAACTGGTAATTACATCTGTAACATTTGTAGAAATACAAGAAATAACACTTTAGAAGTGTTATGATCGAAATATATGCCACTGTTAGTCCAACACAATTAAATGTAACAGGAATTAGGGGCAAATTTAGTTGAAGGTTTGTGAGCATGAAAGTTTAGTAATGTAAATTTTGTGGGACACAAATTTGTGGGACATCAAATTACTGTCTTGGATTAAATGGTTAGTAAATTGATCACTGGGAGCAGCCAAAGGCGTGTAACCACGGAGATCTCTTAATATTGAGGGGTATCATCAAATTATGTGGGAAATTAACATCCAGGCTAAATTGGTGTTACAGCCTTATAAAGAGAGTTTTATGAATATATGCAGTCCAGTTTTACATAACATATAATTTAGGTATGATTGCTATCAGATGGTATGTATGTCTTTTATCATTTCTAATGCATTGATCTCATTGTGTTGTTGCCAGGGTACATTTTCTTGCTATGTGTAAAGTCTGACACTGAGAATTATTGAGAGACCGTAGGGGAGAATGATTCAATAAGTACTGTACTTCTATTTTCTCCCTTTCAATGTAATAAAGGTACAATAAGATCACAGTAGGATGTAAACATGTAAATTTCACTTGTATACAAACTGAGTCTCTGTTCAATTATAATTCTGTAAAAGTTTTTACATTTTACTTGCTGGAATAAATGACTGAATGAATAAATGACTGAATGAATGAATGTACCAGACTAAGAGATGATAAGTCTCATGTAAATAAGTACTGTTTTTTTCCCCAGTTGAATCCTCTGGTGACAGAGTTTGAATAATTATGATAGACAGGTAGTTTCCCTTTTTTTTCTTATTGAAAAAAAAGGTAGAAAGTTAATCAAGTGACAGTTATTCCTTAAAGTAGAAACGTTTATGCAAAAAAAATAAAATGGGAGAAAATGAATTGGAGAGCTAGAGACAAAAAAAGAGCAACAAATTATCAGTTAATTGCATCAAATTTTGTTCCAAATGAACTGAGAGGATGGCTTGGATATTGCTTATCATACAGAAGATATACAAATCTCCTGGTTAATGTGTTGAATACCTGGCAACATTGACAGTATCTCATAGGACCTGTACTAATCTATATAACTTAGTACCAGGACTCTAGAACAAACATACTAGGCCTCAGGTATTTCTTGCTGTGTATACAAACTTAATACACATGGGAGCTTCTAGGTGCCTCCTAAGAAGGAGCTATTAGGGACAGCATGAATATTCTTCCAGCTACATGATCATCCCATCCAGAAAATCAGTACAATGTATTCAAGTTAAATGGTCCGTGATGACAAGACACCTCTATCACATCTGATGAAGATGGTTAAGGAGCGCTGCGAGGAAAAAATTCCTCTCACCTCTGGGATTTCTTATCTGATGTTTTCTTTGAAAGATACAAGAGTTCATGAACAAATCAATTACGTGTCCAGACCAATAATTGCGTCTTCGCTGCTTTAGAAAGCTAACCAAAATAAAATTAGTTCTGCTTGGAGGCAGGTTCCTTGGAAACCTGAGGCCTGGATGAGCTTTGCAGATCATCTAAGATGCATTTTGTAACATTCTGGTAATTAGATTTTTAATCAGATCTAGTCAGTATTTATTATAGGTTGAAGTTCATTCCTACATAATGTTAAACTTGCATGGAAGTTTATGTACCTTGGATTCAATTTGATTACAGCTAGGGCACTTAAGACTTTGAAGTTGACAATTTGAGTTGATAAATGTCTCAAATTCTCAAATGACTATAGCTTTTTCCAATGTGTTAACAGTGCAACATAATGCTCTATTGTTTAGGTGTTTTAAGAAAAAAACACAAAACATATGTTACGATACTATGGGCAATATCTTGCCAATAATGCCAACATTTTTTTAATTCTGTACCTATTATGGTACAATTAATCTACTTAAAATGAGTAGAATGAAGTTTGGAATTTGCTTGAATAACCTGAACTAAGTAACATATACAAATATGATCCTAATTCAATATAATTAGTTGGTGATATTTCTTCATTCCTTGTATATTGGACGCAAACAAGATAAATGGTTGAACTGATATATATATATATATATTAAAGCAACACACAAAATAGTTACTGAAGGGTGATAATATGCATCTAACTTTGTGCATTTAGATCATCATCACTTGACTTCACTTTTGTAGAAAATAACAAAAATACTTTGAGAGACTCTCTCTCTACCACTCTTCAAGTTGAGTTTATACTCTCCATCGCTATATTGGCAAATTAATGACATTTTCAACTCAAGTGCCTCTTAATTCATATTGCATCACAATATCTGACTATAGCAGACCTGACATCATTCTAGAGATTCTTCAAATACTAATTTCAGGGATGGAGCATTAATTCAATTTACATTAATTGATGCCTAAGAGAGAAATAAATTGGTTATAAGGCTATGGGTGAGACTAAAAGAATTACAGAATAAACATGCACCATGGGGGGGGGGGGGAGGCAGTGGGGGCCAGTGCATGTGCTTGAAGGATTCAGCTGAATTCCCCTTTGTTCAAAACTGTCAATAAACTTCTGTTTGGAAATTACCATAGTTCTGTTTTTGCTGTCACTTAATGTCTCATCTTAGGTGTGTCTTTACTACAGTAACTTACCTTCCTGATCTTCTGGCCCGTAGGGAACGCCCAGTGTTTAACTGCCACCCCACTGTAAAATCTGAACTGGTCGGTCAGACCAAGCCGTCATAATTTCATACGCATTACCCTGTAGGTATGTATCAGCTAGTGCCTCTTCAATGCTTAATTCATCTATATGTACCTGTCATACCATAAAAGAAATATGTTAAAGATGTGAAAACTGAAAAATGTTTTTATTCCATACATGTCAATGCCATGCAGTGTGTACAATAAAGTCAACATATAAACTGGGTGATTTTTTCTCTTCAGGGAAGTGTGAGGTAGGGGTGGGGGTGTGGGGGGGAGGGGTTTGATAAAGTGATAGAATCTTCCGCTGCATTAAACTGCATAAGATGTAAGCATTGTCAGCTACTTCCAATATTGCGATTTTAATACATGAATAGAATATTTGAATACAGTCATTGAGCTGTAGTACTTAGGAATCAATCACAATTAAAATATTCACATGTATGCAGTCAACATTGCAGGCTATAGGCTTCACCTAAAAACATCTCCAGCTGTTTGTTGCACCAGCTGTGAACAAAGACACTGTATAAACTAAACAGGTCTGCTAGATATCAAGGGTAACAATTCTTGATATTACCCGTATTTTGAAGTCGATAAATATATCATGGTGTATGTATGTAAAGTTCAAACATATACAGTAGTTACATAATAACACACAATTTCTTTTGTGTACTTTAAATAGCCCCAAATCATAGATTCATAATGTAGGTTAAGATCTGTTCTCTTAACGTTTAACATATATATTTAAGCATCCATACAATTGACAAAGAATCAATTGGGCCAAATAATTTGACCCTTCAATCACATATTTGTAGAGAGGCTGCTTGCTACACAGATGATACAAATTAACTGTTGTACTCAGGTCAAGTACGATGTATGCTCCTAGCTTGTTGCCATCTGTTGCAGTAGCATGATAAGATAATGATATCTTCAACGGTCAAGGTAATTGTAATTGAATCTGCAAAGGTCAAAACACTATCGCAATTCACACACATCCTAAAAATGTGTTCTGTAAAGTTTTAAATATTAAAACTGTTAAAATCGTGAAAGCAATTTAAAGTCCAAACAAAGCTACTGTATGGACAAACACACAATTGATATCAAAGACTACTAATTTCAGTGTATGGTAGGATTTTTAACTATTGCTAACATCATGAACAGAACATTTGGTGTCACTATGGAAACCCTTTAAATTGAAACTAATCATCTCTAAATTGCTATAGGTTAATAAATGCCAGCGACAGCAAATCTTAATTGGTTTAGTCTGTGTTGCTATGAAAATATGAAATACAAGTTATGGTCCTTATAATGAAAGCTGCAAATCCCATGGCAATAATTTACTCAAAATTAAGCAATTGAAAGTTGCTTATTAAGAGTTTTATTCAAATATAAGGGGATATTTTAGGGTATCAAGCAATTTGGGAGTATAAGGGTAGCTGCTGCTCTATGCAGATTAAATTTGACTCACCTCACAAAGCTTTGCTCTTAAATTGACCGATGAACAAATTTTGTAGTGTGCGACTTGAGGATGTTATGTTAAGCACATGCCTAATGCCATGGCAAAAGTAGGAACAGTATTTAAATTGTTGATTAATGATGGAATGAAGGCCTTAATACATCTAGGTAAGACTGCAGTAAGTGCTGAGATATCAATAACAGAAGGTCATGATCCTTCATGGCAAAGAGGTACATGGTGTGACAGACCATTGAGGAAATTGGAATGGAAACTGTATTTCAAACTTATGTTAGTAAAATGAAAGTGCCTCGAGACCCCTAGGCCAAGGGGCCAACAACTACTACAGGCATAAATACTTCCAGGAAAGACATAGCTATATGGGCCTACATTAAATACCAACTGTCTACTGATCTGAGAAACTTAACAAGGGGAGTGGAGGAGCTAGTAATTAGTATATGGTGCCTTAAGGCATCAGAGGGGGTTAATCCGGCATCCCTTGATTAATTGTTCATCCATGGAGTTTAACTATTTTTGTACTTAATTAGCAATTCTCTGTATTTAGGTATACTGTATGTTTTGCAAGTGCATGTGATGTAGGGCCATTACATTTAATTAAGGGTATAGTCTCTGTCTAAACCAATTCTTAAGTTTTCTGAATCAATTTAGTTCATTAAATAGTTTAGTTATTATTAATTACCATACAATAAAAACATTCTAAATGAATTCCACCCATGATGATCATTCAGTAGATGGAAGTTTTATAGTTGTATGCAAATTCAATTAAGGATCACATGTGCTGGGATATACTAATAACAATACTCTCAGCAATATGAGCAACATGTTTAGATAATCAATTCACAGAGTATGTCAGCATTCAACATACAGTGTAACTAATTATATGAATGTGATGACAAGCATACATGTAAACAACCCCTGGTAGCTAGAGAATGCTCCCCATCTGAAACAGACTAAATATCATTGAGATTGAATATAGCACACATATAATATATTTGCACACAGGTTTAGCTAGTGATCTTGAGGTGACCTAGGTCAATCACACTATTTTGCAAATTATGTTACATATATTTGAAGGAAATATTAGCTGACATTTATAACTGCATGTATAGACACAAACTATATTTGTATAAGACCAGCAAGATACTGCAGGGCAGGCAAAATTACCTATTGCAAATGCATGGTGACTCACAAAAATATTGCTACATATTTGTAACACTGTATGTACTTCTGTCTCTTTAACCCCCACCCCCCCCCCCCCGCCATCTTCCCCCCCCCCCCCCGCCATCTTCTCACATCCAAAGTGTTTTTGCCCTGACATGCCAACAAAAGTTTGCTTGTAATCCATAAGATTTTAAAGCTTACTTACATAACCATGATTTTAAATTTCATCCCTCTAGGCTAGAGGTCTACTGCAAGAAATTCTCCTTAATACCCTGCTTGAAATCAACTTGGCCTTGAATTGTATCCAGAATTCATCCACATAAGATGTACCTGATGAAATGCTTAGAGCAAGATATGTCTGCAGCTTAAGACATATATACAGTAAAAATTAGCCACAAGATCACTGGTTAATGGTTTCTCTAATGTACTGTACAGATAATACATGAGATTATGGGAAATCAGCAAAGATGTTTGTATTAGCGTCTTTAATGCACAATTGAACGGAGCTCTGTAACCTTGTCCCTCACTTACCTATAACTTTGATCAATATTTATTTTCTTTTTTTAACTTGAAAAATAGATAATCCAGATTGATATATCTATGTCCCTGAGAAGGACACGAATAATTTAACATAAAAAGAGAAAAATTGCTCGAAGAAAAAACTCGGAGCTGACGTGGCTAAATTTATGCATGACGCACGTGTCTGTATAACCCTGTTTCAGATATGATATAAGGGTAACTTTAGAAGGAACCTGCCCAAAATAATCTTCTACGGTAGGGTTCTGGTTGAAAAATACTGCAATTTAAAAAACCAAAGATAATTCAACATCTCTTACGTATTTGCACAATGTATTTTATACTCAGCTGGCTTCATAACAAACTCACAAAAACTTGTACTCACCCAGAAAGAAAATTTGTTCACAGGGTACTCAAAATTACAGGGTACTCAAAATTATAAGATACTCAAAATGAGACGGTACTCAAAATAACAGAGCACCATACCTGCCATCAACATCCCAAATGTTGTATTTAAATTAATCCTGAACCGAATTAAACAAGTTCTATTCATGTTATTTCAACTTTCCTTTAAAATGCAATATGTTAATTTGCACATTAATATAATAATTGAATTACAACAAGGAAAACTTCCTCTGCAATCCATTTTTGATGACAAAATCCTCCCCAAGTTGCAGTCTGAAGTTAGCTAGCACACACTGAGGTTCATCGCATTGCACAGCAAATATAGTGCCACACAATTGAATTTTTGGGAGCAGCATAAATTTACAAACCTTGACAACGATCTAGGCAAAAACCAATTATTGAACTACCAGTTTTATAAGTAACATTCTTAACTGTTAACTGCCCCATCAAATCTATTAAAAAAACATATATTGCAGTTCGCCAAGCAGGACATGTGTGAAAAGTTCCTTTAAATAAAACGATATCAGAAAATACTGTAACACCCTAAAGCTACTGCAGGAGCTTTCAAGGGGAAAAGCAGATAAAGTTTAATAATTTATTAAGATTAGAAAGATACAGCTCAGAGGCTGTACAACATCAGTGTACATGTCCGCAGTTCATACTAGTATTGAGAAGCAAGTATAAACAGTCAATCTTACTAATTGAGAAGAAGAATCTAAGCAGGGGTTCTCTACAAAAAGAAAGAAGAGTGGTTACTAGATCCATCTAAGTCATAAATATTCTATAGTGTGTTTTGCAAAGACATTTATGTATGCATTAATAAACTCAGATTAGAAGCTTCAAGTTCCTATATATTGATTGTTTGGAACATGTTTCCACTTTGTTGGACGAAAATAGGACTGCTGTCCATACACACGTTTGGGTAAATGAAACAAAATATGTCAGAGAGAATCGCATGTGACAGGAGCTATAAACAGTATACATCATACATCATAAATTAACAAATCTTGTGTTTGGCACTTAACTATACATACATTATGGCTGCATAACTAATACACACAGTAACATCTAAGCAACATTATCAGTTCCAGGTTTCAATGATCAGTGTTCACAATATTTGTTGAACAGTAAACAGGATTAAAAAAACTTGGGATAATTTGAGAAAATTTTATAAAGGATGTACAGATACAAGGTATAAGATATGATAAAGAATATCTTCAGAACTTGAGAGTTAACAACAATGGGCACTATGGTTTCTTGCTTTTGAAAGGAAAATAAATGTGTTGTGTATGTCATCACGCAATGTTATCATCATATTAACTTCAGACCTGTCTCTTATGAATTTGCATATCAACTTCACACAGGTACCATATCAGTCATTCCAATTGTGAAGTAACTGCTAGTAAAAGAGCCCAAAATTATAGCACTATCCAAAATAAGGTCCAGAAAAATGTTGGCTCAAAAGATTTGGGCCCAAGAAAGTCCAAACAAATATTTGGTTCCCAAAATGGGCAAGATAAAATGTTGGGCAAAATGGGCCTAAAATATTCAGGCCCTCATGTAGCAGTTATTAACCAACAATTGTATTCCAAGTTTGGATACATGTGGAGTTATTGCAATTTTAAACTTTTGGCGCTTCCCAAAAAATTTGGCCAAATAAAAGTTTGCACCTAAATGGTCCCAAACATATTTGGCACACACTAAACTTATTCAAAAATATATTTGCCCCCAAAAATTGAACCCCAAGAAATGTGTGCCAAAATGGTCCCAAATATATTGTGCCCTACAAATTTGGGCCCAAAGAATGTGTCCCAAATGCTATTGAGGTGGAAATAAATTTGGGCCCACCCTGTCCAAAAAATTGTTGGGAGCTCAGACAATCCCAAACATTTAGGCCTACATGTACCAGCTACTAACCACCAACTGTATACCAAGTTTGGCTACAATCTGGTTGCGGAGTTATTGAAATGTAAAGATTTTTACGTTTGACCCATAACCTCATTAATATTCATAAGGTCCCCTGCAGGCGCGTAGTCAGGAATTTGCCAAAGGAGGGGCGAACCTGTAGGCAAACTATCAGAGCCGTAGATTCTGCATTGAAAACTATTTGTCGCTACACTTACAAGAAAATTTTGGCATAAAATGCCTCCCAGATTGCTGGAAATGGCACTTCCCAGGCCTTTTAAGTTGCATCTTAGAAGCTTGATTATTACTAGCGATATCATAAAAACATACAACAAAATTATGCTCAAGGGAGGGGGCGATCGCCCACTTCGCCCCCCTTTGCCTACGCGCCTGGTCCCCACCAAAAATAGTAGGGCACACCTTCTTATATAAGACATCTACACATCAAGTATGACAATTATCCATCATTCCGTTGTTGGGTTATGATATCGCATCACAGACATTCACAGACTCACACACATACACCCACATGGTAACCTGACTGAGTGGGTTCCTGTGCTTCCAGCAAGGAACCAAACATTTATAAACATAGCGGGAGTAAACTAGATCAAAAAGCAATGACAACTCCACAGCTAATTCATTTACTGCTCTGAGGCTAGAAATAAACTTGGATGGTAATTAGCTCTTGGCTATATACTGTCTTTTTCTAAAACCATTCATTAGTTTCCAATTTTAAATAATTGCAATTCAATGTAAACATGCACAGCGGGTTGAAAAGCAAAACTCTCCATACTAATGAGAACCTCAAATGCATGGTTCTAAAGAGATTTTCTGAGCTTTTCAAGGTTAACAAATTTAACTCAAGCACATATTTGGTTGATACATTCTTTTTCCTTCACTCATTTGTATTTTATCAATCTAAATGCAAAGTCTTTCATTCCATTTGGTCATCCAATATTCATAAGGACCTGCTGCCTATTAAACGTGAGTTGAAAAGTAAAATACGGCTTAGGATTATATTGACTTGAAGATGTAGTCATGCAGGCTCTCCCAATGGTAATGCAATTTGTACCAATTGAATGTTAAAATAGTGTTTAGTTACCTTACAAACCATTCCTTTCTAATATGCAGAGATATATATATGGTTTTCTTTTTGAGAGGGATGAGGAGAGGTACGTAGTTGGGGAAGGATGCGGGTTGGAAACAAAGGTGACCAGAAATTGGACCATGGTTAATCATATGAGATTCGACCAATGTTTTCTTCTTGAGATTTCATGTTACTTTGAACTCTGATGACCTCTGATAACCTTTGCCTCCAATGGAAAACAATTGGGTAGGAGTCCACTCAATCTGGGACATTCACAAAATATGATGCTTCATTTAAGATTCCTTTCTTGAGATATTGTGTCTACAAAGGTTTACATACTTTGATGTCTGCTGACTTCAAATGACCTTTTCAGCTGTTATGAAAACAATTGAAAGTATTAGAAGTAATCCAAACACAATTAAGATTTCATTTGTAGGCTCTAAATGTACATGTATACCGTGCAGCATCTTGCCTGTCACCAAAATTAATAAATCTGAGGCCTATAAATTATTATATTAATTTAAACATATATCATGCACTAGTTAATAGTTAATACCTTGCAGATATATCTACGTTTTGAGTGCTGCCAACAGGCATGCATGTCTGTTTATTAAATTGAAGGGTAACAAAAAATGTCACGAAATGTCACAGAAATAATATTAAGTAAGTGACATTAACTAGAATTTAACGACCATCAACGTTGATTTTTTATTAGCATATCAGCCTATGTTACAATTAGGGTACAAGATGACTCACTTTACAGTAGCCTATATCGACAACATAGCTCCTTATATATAGTCATTCATCAAGTCCATGCAAACATGCAGCTACTTGGAAATTGCTTTATATCTGACAGAAACAATGGGGACGTCTACAGCTGGATATGCAATAATTTGCTTCAATTTTTTATCTAGAACTGGTAGTTCTGCATATATATTGGGACAGCAGCAGTTGACATTCAAAAGAAAGTGAACTTTTTGTTAATCAGTGTTCTTATATCTCAAGGCGATAGAGGTCTGCCTGCATAGATGCCAGCGATGCGAGAGCGTGCGGCTGAAAGTCAATAATCGTTGGAATGAAAGTTGAATCCTGGAGGAGGGTGAGCGTTAAATCTATGTTGACATTTCAAACGGATCTAGACGGGTCTGTCATAGATCTAGCAACTCATACACAGTCAGAGCTATAAGAAAAACAAACCAAGTTGACGCTAGCTGCCGCACAAGACAGATGTGGCAGCTGTTATTTTCTAATAGTTATGATTATGAAGTTGAGCATTACAAATCACTTACTGTTCTATCGTCAGAGTATACTTTTAAGTACCTAAGCTGTGACCTGATTGGACATTTAAAAGTTGAGTGATTAATGCATCCATGGGAAAGATTATTGAAATATTAATGGTGGATCCTTAATATTTTTGATCCTGATAATGACTAATGATCCCAAAGAGTGCAGATGATATTTTTGTTGGGCTTACTTTGTTAATTCTGTTGACATTTCAAACTGATCAAAACAATCTATCATCATTCTAATAAGTGATATAATCAGCTTACATTTAAACCAAGTTGAAGTTAGCTGCACCAAATTTTTCTTAGCTTATTAGTTTCTAGTAGCAATCAATTTATAAATTAGAACTTTGTTAAATTACATGTAAATTGCATGTTCTGGAATTACTGAATAACAATTGAGGAAGAAATGTAAGTTTTGTAACAGCTGCCTTTTTGTTATTTCTAACAATTACAAGTATCAGAGTTAAGTGATAGATTTTGAAATTTATGTAAATCAATTATATAATTAATTTATAGTATCCAGTCATACTTTCTTCCCTCCCCCTCTACCTTCCTCCCTCCCCTCTACCTTCCTCTCCCACGTCCACCTTCTTCCCTTCCCATCCACCATCCTCCCTGCCCCTCCCCCTTCCTCCCTCCCTGCCTCCCCTCCACCTTCCTCCTCGTCCCACCACCTGGCTCCCTCCCCTACACCTTCCAC